>CAUZWR010000069.1:0-36832 GCA_963583895.1 Melanophora roralis
TATATATCACTTTGTCATTCCGTTTGTAATTTCTTTATTATTCATTTGCGACCCCATAAAGTATATATATTCTGGATCCTTATAGATAGGGAAGTCGATTTAGCGATGTCCGTCTGTCCGTCTGTCCGTCTGTTGAAATCAAGTTTCCGGAGTCAAATAAAAAGATACAGACCAGTCAATGGTGTCAAACTATAAGAAATATCCTGGAGACAATCGCTATTTAAATCAATAAAATCGGTTCACTATTGACCGAGATATAAGCGAAAACCCAGAGTAACCCATTTTTTTTAGGACAAAATCCGTGCATATATCCCTATATATCTCAGTAAGTATAGTCACTCTTGCCACAAAACTTGGCACGGATACTCCTAAAGAAGGGACCTAAATAATGGAAAAAACTTTTTCAGATAGGACCAGGGAAAGGGGTTTTTTTTTTTCTACAATTGCACAAATTTGGTGAAGTATTTTATGCGCTATATCTCGTAAACTATAACAGCTATCGACTTAAAATGTTCTACAAAAAGTAATTGCACGCTAAGGGCTACGCGTTAAAGAAAAAAATTTTTTGAGTGGGGGCAAAAAAAGGGGTAGCTCCCATACAAATCGACAATTATTATCAAATATTCGATACGCTATATCTCGGAAACTATAATAGATATCGAAATGAAATGTTTTACAAAAAGTAATTGCACGCTAAGGGCTACGCCTTAAAGAAAAAATTTTTTGGGTGGGGGCAAAAAAAGGGGTAGCTCCCATACAAATCGACAATTATTATTAAATATTCGATACGCTATATCTCGGAAACTATAACATAAATCGAAATGAAATGTTCTACAAAAAGTAATTGCACGCTAAGGGCTACGCGTTAAAGAAAAAAATTTTCGAGTGGGGGCAAAAAAAGGGGTAGCTCCCATACAAATCGACAATTATTATCAAATATTCGATACGCTATATCTCGGAAACTATAACAGATATCGAAATGAAATGTTTTACAAAAAGTAATTGGGCAAGAAAGCCTACGCTTTAGAGAAAAAATTTTTTGAGTGGGGGCAAAAAAAGGGGTAGCTCCCATACAAGTTAACAATTTTTATGAAATATTCGATACGCTATATCTCGGAAACTATAACAGATATCGAAATGAAATGTTCTACAAAAAGTAATTGGGCAAGAAAGCCTACGCTTTAGAGAAAAAATTTTTTGAGTGGGGGCAAAAAAGGGGTAGCTCCCATACAAATTATTAATGATTATAAAATATTCGATACGCTTTATCTGGGAAACTATAACAGCTATCGACATCAAATGCTCCACAAAAAGTAATTGAACAATAAGGCCTACGCTTCAAAGACAAATATTTTTGAGTGTGGGCAGAAAAAGGGGTAGCATACATATTAACAATTTTTGTTAAATTTTCGATATGCTATATCTCAGAAACTATAACATATATCGAAATCAAATGTTCTACAAAAAGTAATTGGCATTAAGGGCTACGCTCTGAAGAAAAAGATTTTCGGATGGGAAGTGAAGAAGGGGTAGCTCCCATACAAATTAACAATTTTTATAAAATTTTCGATACGCTACTTCTGGAAAACTATTACAGCTATCGATTTCGAACATTCTACAAAAAGTAATAATCAAATAATTCATACATTTTTGTGAAAAAGTTGGTGAAGAGCAGGGGGACTAGAACATTTAATAAGTTTTATTAACCTTTAAATATGAATAATGTCGAAAACTTTAAAAACTCTCGACCTCAAATCTTCTTCATCTATTTCTATTATTCATACGAACGTTAAAATTTTGTTATTTTTTCTATGGGCTTTAAAACTCGCACAAGGTTTTTTATTATATTATTTGCAGTACAAAATTATTCGGCTGGGTATATTTAAAGACCAATGTGAAGGGTATATAAGATTTGGCATAGCCGAATATAGCGCTCTTACTTGTTTTAATTAAGGTTAGACTTAATTGAGAGGAGGAGGCCTTAAAGGCCTCTATTCCCTTAAGATATGTATCTGAGCTGGCGATTGGCCGTCAGTACACTCATCATATTGCTTAGTTCAGGCTTTTCAAGCTTCAGAATACCCCTTGTTCTGACCTGATTTGGGACGCTCCAGGGGATTATTGTCAATCTCTCACCTAACTTGTTGTTCCATTGCAACCTGTAAGCATTTCTTAAAATCTTTTATTTCGAATTTTGTAGCAGGAAAGAGCTATTTGCCCACCAGGTCAGTCTCCTGCTCTTAAATATAATCCTTCTACATTTTACCCATCCTCGGCAGACCTTAGCTGCTCTTTTTTTCAACGATTATTAAAAAATTTTGGTTCCGATCCAGAATCACTCCTAGTTATTTGAACATCTCGGATATCGTAATTATCTTTCCCAAGAAACGAGAACGATTTTTAAACAAAAGTCTTCAAACTAGGATTGTTCAACATTAAACATTTAAAAGAAAATAAATCTCACGGGAGTCAAAAAACCATATTTTAGAGAGCCAAAAATAGATATAAAAAAGAAAAAGTAAAAATTTTACTAATAATAAAATAAAGCTTTAATTTTTTGTAAATAAAAAAAACTAGAATCAACGGTATCCTTTTTTTTTGCTTAAAAAGTGTTTTTCCTATAAAAATATACCTGTTGCTTAAATACTTTTAACAATTTTCTTTGATTTGTTTATTTTAATTATTTAATTTCTCCCTAACTGGCCTCATCTATTAATTTATGTCAGTTCAGTGAACAACAATTAATAAAATTACCCGAAAATTAGTTTGTTGACTTAGAAAAGTCTTTAATAAGATTAAATTTAAAAGAAATTTTCTACATGGTTAAACCAAAGAAAACACATCCACCGAAAAATGTTGTACATTTACCTAAAAATATGAAAGACTAAAAAATAAAATAAAATAAAATAAAATATAATAAAATTAAATAAAATAAAATAAAATAAAATAAAATAAAATAAAATAAAATAAAATAAAATAAAATAAAATAAAATAAAATAAAATAAAATAAAATAAAATAAAATAAAATAAAATAAAATAAAATAAAATAAAATAAAATAAAATAAAATAAAATAAAATAAAATAAAATAAAATAAAATAAAATAAAATATAATAAAATAAAATAAAATAAAATAAAATAAAATAAAATAAAATAAAATAAAATAAAATAAAATAAAATAAAATAAAATAAAATAAAATAAAATAAAATAAAATAAAATAAAATAAAATAAAATAAAATAAAATAAAATAAAATAAAATAAAATAGAATCAAATAAAATAAAATAAAATAAAATAAAATAAAATAAAATAAAATAAAATAAAATAAAATAAAATAAAATAAAATAAAATAAAATAAAATAAAATAAAATAAAATAAAATAAAATAAAATAAAATAAAATAAAATAAAATAAAATAAAATAAAATAAAATAAAATAAAATAAAATAAAATAAAATAAAATAAAATAAAATAAAAGAAAATAAAATAAAATAGAATCAAATAAAATAAAATAAAATAAAATAAAATAAAATAAAATAAAATAAAATAAAATAAAATAAAATAAAATAAAATAAAATAAAATAAAATAAAATAAAATAAAATAATACAAATAAAACGAAATAAAATAAAATAAAATAAAATAGAATCAAATAAAGTAAAATAAAATAAAATAAAATAAAATAAAATAAAATAAAATAAAATAAAATAAAATAAAATAAAATAAAATAAAATAAAATAAAATAAAATAAAATAAAATAAAATAAAATAAAATAAAATAAAATAAAATAAAATAATACAAATAAAACGAAATAAAATAAAATAAAATAAAATAAAATAAAATAAAATAAAATAAAATAAAATAAAATAAAATAAAATAAAATAAAATAAAATAAAATAAAATAAAATAAAATAAAATAAAATAAAATAAAATTAAATTAAATAAAATAAAATAAAATAAAATAAAAAAAAATAAAATAAAATAAAATAAAATAAAATAAAATAAAATAAAATAAAATAAAATAAAATAAAATAAAATAAAATAAAATAAAATAAAATAAAATAAAATAAAATAAAATAAAATAAAATAAAATAAAATAAAATAAAATAAAATAAAATAAAATAAAATAAAATAAAATAAAATAAAATAAAATAAAATAAAATAAAATAAAATAAAATAAAATAAAATAAAATAAAATAAAATAAATAAATAAATATAATAAAATAAAATAAAATAAAATAAAATAAAATAAAATAAAATAAAATAAAATAAAATAAAATAAAATAAAATAAAATAAAATAAAATAAAATAAAATAAAATAAAATAAAATAAAATAAAATAAAATAAAATAAAATAAAATAAAATAAAATAAAAATATATTGGGATTTTGTGTATAATAATTTTAATTGTTTCTATGAGCTTGTATAACAAACATTTTGTAATACATGGATATATATATTCAGGGCAGATACACAGTTCATCTAGATGAGAGTGCAATTTGCCTTAATATGACAGTTTTTCAGATGTCGAAGGAGACGGCTGAACTGTTCAAGCTGAACTGTAAAAGCATATATTGACGTGTATTTTTTGCACAATTTGGAAAGGCGGAAGAATACTAAATTCAAATTTAGTTTATTTATTACGCATTTTTACGCACTTATTTACTTACGAAAGAAGAAAAAACATTTTAAGTCAGCCAAAATTGAATTTCGCAATTTTCAGTTTGCTCTATAACAAAGTGCTAAGCTTGCTAATAAGGATAATCAAACAAACAAAATAAAAAATTTAATACGCCGAGTTCAAAGAAAATGCCACATATAAGAATTAAATGTACCTATTTATAGGGTTTGTTGTTGGTTAAGTTTGTCTATATGCATTTCATTGCTTCTTACACCAAATCCTCAGTAGACTTTAACCCAAATTCTTAAAAAACTCATGAATATATTCTGTCTTTATATAATTACCTCAATAAACAAATTGAGAATTACTATAGGCAAACCAAAACGTTCAAGTTTTTTTAAGAATCCAACAAACCAATATTCGCTATTCGCTGTTTTGATTTTCTTTTTCCCCTTACATTTGAATAACCATTGGTTATTACTAAATGTATTATAAGGTCTACCGAAAACAAAACCTTGTTGTTTAACAACACTTTAATAAAATTATTTAGGATTTAATCCCAATTTTTTGGTATATTTATGAAATGCATATAGACAAACTTAACCAACAACAAAGCCAATAAATATACCAAAAAATTGGGAGTAAATCCTAAATAACTTTGTTAAAGTGTTAATAAAATGTACCTTTTTATATTCTTGAGAATTACCAGATTTTCGTTTTATTTCAAAAGATCTAAACTACAGAAAAAACCTTCAAAAATGTTTACAAAGGAACAAGAATTATACAAAAGTATGTATCCCTTGTCTTCAAATAACTTGCAATTCATTGAATAATATGAAGTTGTATTAGATAAATTACCAATAAATTTAAATTTATTGTTGTCCGCCCATGATAGTCGTTTGACATTTTCTTAAAAATTAATTGAAATAATTAACTCCTACTGAAAATCAGTATTTTTGTGTAGCCGTTTTTTTTAACAACTGTACTATTAAGTAATTCTTTTATTTAAAAATAACTTTACGAAATACTTTTAAAATACTTTACAGCCAGGTACTGTAATAATTTTCTGGGCGCAGCCAGAGAAGTCCAAGGCTCAGTTGAATAGAATACGTTGAAGAAGATTAAAATATCATTGTTAAGTTAAACTAAAAACAGCCTTAAAAGTATAGCGCCATCTAAGCAAATAATTATTTAATTATAAAGATTATATTAAAGTCTCAGCTGAAGAACAATAGTCTGAAATATTTTAACCTAATATTCTTCAACTATCCCAAAACCTTTTTTTGAACCTTAACTTTCCTCTAATGAATCCATTCATGTACAGTTTTGTTGACAAAATTATTTTTCACAGTTTCTTTATTTTGTTAAATAGCGTCACTAGTTTGTTTTTGTTTTGTGTTTAAAAAAAAAATAAATAAAAAAACATTTGCATGTATCAGTATGTGTTTCTGGTAAAAAAAAAACAAATCAGGCAGATGCCCTAGTTTTAATGTATATTTGATTATATAGCCAATTTTTACAGCGTAAGTCAACAAGTAAGTTAGTCGATTAAAAGTTTTTTCAATGGCTGTTATTTTAGTGGAGTTTTTTTTTGGATTGTTTGGTTTGGCTTGGGTTGCATCGCCTAAGTTCAGGTATCGTCTTGTATGCAGCACTTTCGTGATATTATTTAAGATATTTGGTACTATTTTTTTAATGGTTTGTTATACATAACCATTATTTAATAACTGAATGTTAGTATGCTAGAGATATGAATGTGGGTATGATCTAGAGTTTGTGAATGCTTGGTTATTATGTAGCGGTAAAATAGCTGGCACTGTCATTCATGCTTTCCACAAATACCACTGACTCACTAGTTCAAAGTTTAAAACAAAAGCATTATTTGCAATGCGAATACATATTTTTGTATAATATAAATATGTATGTAAAATATTTAGCTGTGATTTTGTTGAAATATGTGTGTGTGTGGGCGTGTGTATATATAAAGAGTCATTGTGAAAAAAGTTTTTTTCTGTACGCTTGTATAAATTTAAATATATATAGCGACTACATATTTGAAATTATATTTATGTGTGTGAAATCGTAATGAAAATGACAAAATTGTATATAACTTTTTTGCAAGTTGCACATAAACAAAAAAAAAAAAATATTAACTTTAAAATCTTTTTACTTTTTCCTCTTTTTTATACCCTTTACATAGTGATAAGTTTATATATCAGTTTGTCATTCCGTTTGTAAATTCTACAGTTTTTACTTACGACCCCCATTAAGTATATATGTTCTGGATCTTTAAAAATATGGAAGTCGATTAAGCCATGTACATTTGTCCGTCTGTCCGTCTGTTTGTTAAAATCAAGTTTCTGGGGTCAGCTTAAGTATTACCGACCAGATTTTAGAGTCAGACTATCATAAATATTCCTGAGATGCTTGTTTGTTAAATTGGGTAACATTGGCTTACCGTGAACCTAGATAAAAACAAAATACTGCGATTGCCTCAGTTTTTATGCCCTTCACATAGTGATAAGGGTACATATCAGTTTGTCATTTTATATGTAGATAGGGAGGTCCGTCTGTGTGCAAGATCGGTTTACCGCGGCTCTAGATAAAGGCAAAATACTGCGATTGCCTTAATTTACCAAAATTTTTTTAGAACAAATACCATAAAAAAAGTGTAACAAATGTAACCAGATTGTTAAACACATATAGAATGTGAATCAATACGCATTAAGTTTCTTTATATATATTTGGACGTAGGAAGGTATGAACCTGTGGTTCGCCATTCAAACACAAAAAAAGGAAGGACTGTTTTTATAAAGGGAGTTTGACAGTCATAGCTTATTATCAATGTTAACACTTGCAAATGCAATAGATGCAACATATGCTAGGCTGGTAACATAATTTGTGGTTATGTTTATGGCTTCGTTTCTTTGTTTTTTATGCTCGGCATAAAATATCAATGATGTAAGTGTTTCTAAAAAACGTTGGAAAGTTTATACCTAGCAATACGTGTATATTGTTTTGTTTAATTTTTTTTTTGTTTTTTAAGAGCCATAGCGTGTGTGTGTTTCTGGATCCTTAAAGATAGCGAAGTCGGCACTGTTATTTAAATATTGCGGGTTTTCTGTTTCAAAAACTATAATAGCTATGCACTTTATGCCTACCACAAATAATTATAATATTTACGGCTCAAAAATAATTTTCCTAGATCAGTTGGCTGGGTAAGCAAAAAGACCAATATAAACGGTATATAAGATTCGGAACAGCCGCTTTTGCTTGCCTTTAAATAATTTGCTAAGTTTGTTTTATATTTTTTAACCGTTTTTTCACGTTGCTGTTCTTAAACCAAAAGACAACAACTATAATATATACGTTTGTATGTATATGATGACCTGAAAAATTTGTTACTTTTTTTGTCCTAATTTGTTGCAGAAAATTTGCCTTGGTAAATACACAAATGCTTTATTTAACTTAGTGCTTGTTGTATAGGCAATAACTTCTGGTTGAATAAAGCAATGACTTGCAATTTAACAAGTTGCCACAATCAATTTTTAATTCGATGACAGTGCATGAGAAAAATTCAAACTCGGTCAAGTTTGTTAAAATTTTAAAGTAGATACATATAAAAATAAAATAATTTTTTTTCATTTAATGTGTACTAAAAAACAAATAAGCTACTATCTGTTAGTAAAATATAAATTATTAACTAAAATAGAGTAAAAAATCAAAAGAGTACTTTGAGCACATTAAGGTAAAGCCTGAACGATTTTCTGGATAATATTAATCCATTATCTGTAATTATACTCACACCACAGAATTTTGCATATGCGCCTGACTTTATGTCTTTGATAAGCATTCCGAACAAAACGTGATCGGTTTTTTTTGAATTTGAAAATATAAATGGCTCGAAATTTTGGATACATTTTTATGCTTATGCTACCAACTTATATACTGAGCGCAAAAATTATCGGACTTTATAAAAATGTGGTCGGGCTTGACTGACTATTATTTTGTTTTTTTTTTTTTTGTTTTTAATTAAAATTAATCTAGAAATGTACTCAGGATAGGGTTAGATATGTCAAATATTTTTCCTAAAAAGCGTGACCACTAAAAATTATCAATAGGAATTTTTTTTCAATTATTTTACAGCCTCACTTTAAAAACCTTTGCTTTAAATAGTGGTCACGCTTTTTTTTCGAAAATATTTGACATATTTTTCCGTTGCCTGAAATTATAGAAAAACACCTTTTTCTATCCTTTATTTAATATTTTTGCAAACAAAATCACTTAGTAAGGAAACAGTGTCTAAAAAGTTCCAAAATACAATTTGTATCCTTTTTTACACTAGTTAGCACAAAATTTCGAAAATTTGAAAAACTTTTTGAATTATATTGGAAAAATATCCCGAACTAACTCATCATAAGCATTTATTTTTTGGTGCTGTATATTGGTTTTATAAACTTTTTTTAACCCAAATTCAATTGAAACAAGAATACAGAAATATTATTTGTATTTACAAATTTTCTTGTTTTATCCATTTTTTATAATTTTGCGGGTCTTAGATCTAAAAAATGTTCAAAACAATAATTATTTTTTGAGATCTGTCGAACGCAATTGACACATTGTTCTAGTTTTTACTGGTTAAAAAAATAATAAAATAACCTGAAAAGGATCTGAACGGAGATTTTGACTTCTTTGCACTAAAATGTTAATATTTTTTTGACGCAGTTTTAAAGCAATTAAAAATATGTTTATATCTTTATTGGATAAAAAAAAAGTTGTTTAAAATTAATAAATGTTTTTGAGAATTGCGGAACACAATTGGAAATATATATTCTTTATTGGGTTTGAAGTTACAAGAAACACCTTAATATTGCTTTAACTAGTATTTCTACCTCTTGCGGTCTAAATTTAAAAAAATCTTCTCAAGATATTTCGAGAGCAATTTAGGTTATAGTTTGTAACAGTAGTTTAATATATTTTTACTTTTTTTACTGCTTAGGGCCCAAAACTTTACAGGTTTTAACTATTCATTTATATGTACCCCAACATTTGCAAAACCGTAAGTACCTTCTCTTAATTTTTGAATTAAAACTAACTTTCGAAATAACATAACTCGTTTTGCAATTAAGTAGACAACCATAGTCGAAGTTAAATTGAAACTATTGTTTTTCCAATAAAAGCAATAAAACTATTAAACAACAAAATAAATTCTATTTATTTTAGCCATGATTTATAGTTTTTATTACACGCAGACCAGGAAAACCGTAAATATATGCTAAAACATAAATTTAAAAAAATATTAAATATTTTCCTTGGCAAAAAAATAATAAGCATTTTTTCATAAGATATTATTTTTAAAATTATATGAAAATTAATATATTTTTATTAATTATCATCATATCCTTGATTTTTGTTTGACAAGAATAATTTCCAAATTTTAAAATCAAAAACCAATTATTATTTTTTTTAGCCAAAAAAAAAAATTAAAAAAAAATAATTACTATAAATAAATAAATAAAAATTTCAGAAACCTATGGTTTTCAAAAAAGTTTTTCTAATACCACCAATACGGTGTACTTCACTTGGTTGTCCAATCTTTCACTCTGCAAGTTTTTTTGTTTGAGTGTTAAAACATAATTTTTATTTTCAGTCACTGATTTTAACTCAAAAACTTGTATTTAAAAACATTTTAAAATACATATTTAATATATATTTTCATTATAAAAAGTTAAATATTTTAACAATATTCTTAAGGCTATGAAACAATATCATATACATATAGAATAATTTAGTTTGACCACATTTATATTTTGATTTCTTAAAAAAATCTCTGCATTTAACATTTAGGCTTTACTTAAAGCAAATGCTCCAAAAAAGTGTTTTACAAATAAAAAAAAACTTAAAAGGCATGTCATGTAAAAAAATCTAATAACTAAGATATATTGAATAAGTAAGAAAATTAAAAAAAAATAAAATATATTTTTTTAACTGTGCTTATTAGCCTTATATTTTTACGTTTTCTTAAATAAAAATTGTAGGCGCTAAAGCTAAGATGAAATAATATTTCACAAGACGTATGAGTAATATTTGATTTTTACAGGCACTCGCAACAAGTATACGACACCAAATAATTTTTTTTTGGCAAATAACTCATATATGGGGGATTTCATGTCATGTGACCCAACTTTTTTTTTCGATTGGAAAGAAATTTGGACCAAAGTAAGTTCTTGCAGAGAGTAGCATAGACACAATTTTTTAACACGATCGGTCAAGAACTCTCTGAGCTAGAGGGGTTCAAAATTTGACGTTTTCGGCAAATATGTGTTTTTTCTCATACATGTAGTTTGTTACCTTTTGCTTTTAACAAATTCGTCCCAAATACTTTCGATAGCTTTTTCTTCAATCTTCCAGAAAAAAATATTTTTAAAATTAAAAAATTTTTTTTTTTATTTTTTTTTTTTTTAAATAATTAGAAAAAAAATTTTTTTTTTCCAAATATGCCCATTTTTTTTTTTTTTTTTTTTTTTTTTTGCTCAAAAGAAAGCTTAGGTCTTTTGCTTGAAGAACTTGGAGGTCGCTTAGTGGGATGCGAGTGGGATATCTATAAAAATAAATGTTTTGTAACTCAAGGCAGAGGTTTTCCAATTTTCGCGTATATTCTGTTTGATTTATTTGCTATTTATGTAAAATTTTCTCTTAAGCTAAAAAAAAAATTATTTTATGCTAAGAAACAAAATAATTTAACCTTTCCGACGGTATGCAAGTACCAAATAAAGTCTCATACACTCGACACTGCATTACCAATAAAATTGTAGGCCTCTGGAATAAAATCACTTTTATATGGCAATGTCTGAACACATTTTGTTAATATTTTCAATGCATACCGTCGGAAAGGTTAAATTATTTTGTTTCTTAGCATAAAAAAATTTTTTTTTTTGCTTAAGAGATAATTTTACATAAATAGGAAAAAAAATTAAAGTAGAATATACGCGAAAATTGGAAAACCTCTGCCTTGAGTTACAAAACATTTATTTTTATAGATATTCCACTCGCATCCCACTAAGCGACCTCCAAGTTCTTCAAGCAAAAGACCTAAGCTTTCTTTTGAGAAAAAAAAAAAAAAAATGGGCATATTTGAAAAAAAAAAATTTTTTTCTAATTATTTTATAAAAAAAAAAATAAAAAAAAATTTTTTTTTAATTTTAAAAATATTTTTTTCTGGAAGATTGAAGAAAAAGCTATCAAAAGTATTTGGGACGAATTTGTTAAAAGCAAAAAGTAACAAACTACATGTATGAGAAAAAACACCTATTTGCCGAAAACGTCAAATTTTGAACCCCTCTAGCTCAGAGAGTTCTTGACCGATCGTGTTAAAAAATTGTGTCTATGCTACTCTCTGCAAGAACTTACTTTGGTCCAAATTTCTTTCCAATCGAAAGACATCGGTTTTAAAAGTTGGGTCACTTGACATGAAATCCCCCATATCTAAAATTTTTTGCTAACCCAGTTGCGTATAAATATTTTTTTGAAAAATTTAAAAAGAGGGTTTTAATTTCCGAAAATCATTTTGCACATTCTGTTAAAAATAATATTTATTTTTTTTAATGCACAAGACAAGCGTATTAAAATCGTACATAATATTTTCTAAATTTTTTTATTGTCACAACGATTGAATATTATTTTAAATAATTTATTTATAAAACAAAAAAATTGGTATGCACATTTTACCGAAAACTGTTATATTACCGCATTGTGTCTAAAAATTACATTCAAACTAATACGCCTTAACCTTGTCTTAATTTACCTGATGTTTCTGTTAAGTTTTTATTTATATCATCTATTGTTTCTACATATTTAATCTATATCTTTATCTAGATGTTTAATTGAACATTTTTTTCGGTTAGTCTTGTATTAAATTAACATATTTTTTGCTAACAAGTTTGCCAAGCTACTACCGAATACTTTATTAGAAGACATTTTCTTCTTAACTTTAAATAAATAAATAAATATTTATAAAATGTAGTAGTATTATCCTGCTGTTATTAGTTTTTTAAACAAAAACAAGACGCACTTCCTTAGTTAATCTTACTCCCTAGACCCCACCCTTCCTTAACTAATTGCTAGACTTAATACCCTAAAACTTTTGATGTCACCTTAGATACTAAAATTCAAATTTTATTCTGACCCTGCCATCACCAATAATAGGTATATATTATTTTATGCACTCTTACTCTAATATAATCAAAGTCAAGATTAAATAATAAAAATATGTAAAAGAAAAAAAATTTAAACTACACACATTAAAATAAACAAAGTAATCTTTTGATAAATCAAGCTGTAGCGGTGTTTAAAGCATGGTAAGTTCTTTTTTATTTCAAGTGTGGACTTTTTTAGTCAAGTAAGATACATCTAGTACCAAAAAAATAATGGATTTGAGTTTGAAATCATAAATATTTTACTAAATTATGTGATATTTTTCAACGTGAAGTTTTCCTTAATTGTTATCCAAAAAGGATCTAGGGTTTAGTTGCATTCTGACGAAACCATTTTTTTTTCGTTTAATTTTCAACTTTAAAACACTTTTTTAATCTATAGTCTTCCCAAAAATATAATCGTTTTATTTTTAAAAGAAAATGTCTAAATAAAAAATAAATTAATTTTTATTTCTATAAAATATGAGCCAATAAACTCTCCGCAATATTATAATTTTAAATACGAAAAATTCATATTTTGGTATTATTTTGTTTCTGGTTTTTCTTTTTGAAAAAGCAATTGTGATGCATAATTTAAATAGTAGTAAGCCTAATGGAATATTAGGTATTTAGATTTTTTTCTTTTTAATTTTTTTATATTCTTTTCTCATTTTTTAATACCTTGCTATATACAAACTCGCAGTGAAGAAAATTTTACGTCCTTTGACCTACATGTATTTTACAGATTATGTGTATAAATGTGTTTTTACTACATACACTAAAAATTCATTAATAAATAATATATAAGCTTGAAACCTTATAGACACAATATTAAAAGGAAACTTGACAAACACATACATTTGAAAAGTGTTGCAAAAGAAACTAAAAAACTTCAATCTAGTGTCAGTTGTAAGTGTTTGTTAACAAAATGGGGATATTTTTTTTGTTTCTGCCGACTGTTATTTCAAAGGTTTTTGCTATAGTTTTACTTTTTTTGTTGGCATGTTTAATAGTCTACGTTTAATATTATTATAAAACACTCACAACAAATATAAAGTGTAAAAAAGGAGCAAAATATAACTTTAGTTCGTTTAGGATTTTTCCCTTTTTCGTTGTTGAACATACCAAGAGTGCGGCCGTGCACTTGGTTGCTAGCAGCAGCAGGCGTAAAGATGTTTGTGATTTTTTTTATTTTGCACGAAAATATAGGGAAAAACTAAAAAAAAGTTGATAAATTGTTTTTGTCAACAAAAAATCAACATCACACAATTGTTTGAGAAGAACAAACATTTTAACACACGTATACACACACATATATTAACAAAGCAATCACACGTTCTAAAAAACAAAAAAATGGTAAAAGTAAAATAAATAAACTTTAATTTGCTTATCTTTAGTTACTC
The DNA here is from genome assembly GCA_963583895.1 of Melanophora roralis. Taxonomy (NCBI): domain Eukaryota; kingdom Metazoa; phylum Arthropoda; class Insecta; order Diptera; family Rhinophoridae; genus Melanophora; species Melanophora roralis. Next base: position 14,209 of record CAUZWR010000069.1, read on the forward strand.
ATTTTGTTTGTTTATGTGAATTTCAGTTTTATTGTTTGTATATTTTCTTTCCCTCTCTCTCTCACTCTCCCCTACTCCATACAAACAAAATCAGTAGAAAAAAAAACAGAAAACTTTGTTTAATAATATTAAGGATAAGAAAAATGTTATAAAGCACGGACACACTTAACCAAACGAATAAAACAAAGAAACAAACAATAAAATATTCTTTGAAAGTATTGTGCGGTATTTGCTAGCGGAGGCAAGACTAAACCCAAAATTTTTTAAGTGTGTGTGTATATATTATGAGCGGCTTTGCTTGTTTAAGGCATGAGTGTATGTGTGTTGTGTGTCGTTCTCTGTATTTGTAAGAACAAATAATTTATAGACTATTTTGCTAGTAGGTCAGTTGGAAAATAATTTGCTTTATATTAAATTTAGCATAATTTAAATAATGTTATGTAAAACAATGTTTTCTCTTTATAACAACCATTTTTCTTTTACTGCTTAAACATCGAACAAATTGTTGTTTGCTTTGTTTATTTGAAATATTTGTTAAAACTTTTTAAAGTGTCGTGTCTATTCCTTAAACCAGTTTTGTTTTAGAAAACATTATTTTTTTATGTCTTTATATCTTTAAAGAATTGTAAAAGCCATTCAAAATTGACATTTATTACTTATTTAGAATTAATGTTAAAATGTTAAGAATGAAAGTTTCTAAAGAAATATTTATTTTCAAGTACACTTTGAAAAGTAAATTTAAATTTTTACGTTTAATAGTAAATCTTTGTTTGAAATAGGAGACTGCAAACAATAATTGTTTTCGAATTTTTAAATAAAAAAACTGGGAACAAGAAGGCATTGGGTGTCAATTGAAGTTCATTATTTTACGGCACTAAACTTGATTTTTTTTTAAAAGAGGTTTTTAGTGTTAAGTAAATAAAATAATAAAAATAATAATCTCTTTTTGCTTTTTTGTATTAAGAAATATTTTTTATCTGCCATAAAAAAGTCAAAAAAGTCACAAGTTTTGTTGCCATAATTAATTTTTATAAAAGTTTTAATAACAATTATCTCTGACCAAAAAAGTAAAAAACAAAAAATATTTAATACTATTTGAGATTTATTTGTTTTTTTTGAACAATTATTTTGGTCTCAGCTTGAAATTTCATTTAGTTAAGAAACTTGTTCTTATTTTTGCTTTTTATTTTAATAGTATCGTAATGAAATCGTGATAATTATGGTAGAGTTCAAACTTTTGTAATTATTTTCATGCTCCTTAAAAATTTACCTGAGCCGTTGACTGTGACTAAAGCAATAAAAGTTTAAAATTAATTTTATATTCTATGGAAAAATTAAAAACATTTTCTATTATAGCTAGAAGCTATTGAAAAATTATTAGTCAACTTTACAACAGTTAAGTGGTGTTAAATTATTTACAGGCCCAAGTCACAGCGGTATTTCGGCATATAAAAAAGTTTGTGAAAATATAAACTAAAAACTAAGGAGATCACAACTGTGAAAAAAATTCACAAAAACTTATATAAAACTGCCAATAAAAACATAAAAATAAAACTTAATTAAGTTGTATTAAGGATGCTTGTTGTATCCTTTTTTTAATCGCTACCTTAGATAAACTTAAAAAACAGATAAGAGAAATCAGGATTAATGATGAACAGTTCATGAATACTTCCTTTCTTATTTTTAATGTTTAATGAATTATAAGTAGATGAAAACCAACAGCAATTAGAAGCTTTGTTAAAGAAAAAATCAGAAGGTTTTACCGTTGCATAACGTGAATAATTTGAAAATTTTAAGAATACGTAATATATACGTAATTCTTGTAGGTACTACCAACATATTAAGTAACAAAATTTAATAATTTTGAAAGAGTAACAAAACTTTTGGTGATTATGTTTCATTCGTAAACTATACAAGAATTTTGTTTTAAATATGAAACCAATTTTTAATCCGGAAATTTGTAATGATTTTAGTAAAAAGATTATCTTTAAAAGATTCATGTACACAGAAACTTCAAAAAATTTTAATTTAAACAAACAGTTTTTTTCAAATCTAATTTTATTCAGGCAATTTTAATTAAGCCCTAATAAATTTGCTTTTTAAATTTTATGTTAAACAAAATAAACGAAAAATTTAAAAAAAATTTGTTCAATAGCAAAAATTTTTTTATTGAAAATGAGAGGCACTTTTTCCAAATAACTTTTTCAAAATCTAAAAAAATTGTTTATCTGATAATGTAATTTTGTTTATGGATAGGATTCAGTTTAAAAGAAGGTTATTAAGATATGCAAAATTTTGTGGAGAGTGATACTTAAATCAGTTTTAGCCCCAAGAAACACATGAACAACCAGTCGGATGGACGGAAAAATTGGCATGATTTAGTAAACTCAGAAAATGATCTTCAGTCCACCGATAATAGAACAGTTGGGTCTTAGGTTATTCCTTTAGGGCAATAAAAACATCTACACATATGCATGGAATCCCTTCCACCTTTGTAGTGTATATATAATCAGTTAAGTGATTTTTAACATTTTTCTGAAAACAAAATTACGCTTTTTGTTGCATTTTTTTGTGTACGGTGTGCTTTCACCCAGTTGGCATCATTGGTCCATGAAATACATTTTAAGTTTAATATTGTGTAAACCAAGGGAATGCTTAATTTGAATTTCATAAAAATTTTGCTTAAAATATATAACAATTTTTTCAAACGCATGGTCAAACAATAAACATTTATAAACCTTGTATTCTCTCCATGTTTCTGTGCGGGTGCGAGACTCGATTTGTGGTGAAAGTTATGAAGAACAAGTAGGGTTTTTATTTTCCGGGAATGCTTAATTTGAATTTCATAAAAATTTTGCTTAAAATATATAACAATTTTTTCAAACGCATGGTCAAACAATAAACATTTATAAACCTTGTATTCTCTCCATGTTTCTGTGCGGGTGCGAGACTCGATTTGTGGTGAAAGTTATGAAGAACAAGTAGGGTTTTTATTTTCCGGACTTTTTTGCTTTCCGGTAAACGGAAAATCAAAAATTATTTTTTCGGTAACCCCGGAAATTGCGCTGTTCAAACAAAGAAACATTTACAGGTTGAACTAAAAAAACGGTTTTTTTTTTAAATGAAAAAAAGTATATAAGTTAATATATGTACACATATAAAAACTGACGAATACAAAATAGAAAAATTAAAGATATCAAAGCAAAACTTAACAGTTCAGTCCAGTTTTTACTTAACCAGGAAACATCAAGGCCAATTCAAAACTACACCCTCTGCATTTACTTTTTGTGCTTGAACGGTGGAATTTTAAAAAACATTAAAAATTTCATACAAAATTATATGTTTGAAAAGTACGAATGTCAGATTTATAATTGTCAGCTGGGCTCTTGATATTACCTGTTTGAGTGTACCCTGAATGCAAATATGCAGAAGTTTTAACCACTGTAGAATGACGTCAGCATTAAAGTCTTTGTTAGGCAAAAATCCAATTTAGTTACATATTTACCCTCGTATTTATAATAATTATGGTAGGATGATTTGACAATTCGCATACACATCTCTCAAATAAGCCCTTAGTAACCATACTTTAATTTTTTAATTTTTTATGAGTATGGGGGTTAGAATTTAATGTTTTATAAACCAAAAAAAAAAAGGAAAAAGAAAAAAATTTTAAATATGTTACAAAAATACTTGAAGTGCGAGGTTTTGTAAGTTTCGGGAGTCATGCACAAAATTTCCTAGAAAGCGGAAAATGAAAATTGACGAATTGCCTGGGAATTTTAGGGACGGGAACACCTGATAAACCCCCTAAGAACAAGACGCGCTATATCCGGAGAATTTTAGATATTCTTTGGCCCCGTACAATAAGTAATAAACAACTTTGAATACGTCAAAATTGAAATCCGTAAGAGAGAGTTTGGTCGGATAGGTCACAGCCTTAATTACTTGATCAAAATTTTTAATATAAATCAAATTTAAAAAACCCTTTTTTAAGCCAAAATAAAATATTTCGTCAATTTATTTTTCGTTTACAAAAACCCCGCATTTTACATCTTAATTTTGAATAGTAACAAATTGTACCGTGTTTTTTTCCAATATGATTTCAGCTAAGTTGTTAAAAGAAATTTTTTGAAATCAAGGCTTATAGATATTTTCTTTAAGGACCTTAAATTTATTTATTGCGTTAGCTACACATGATTAGTTCTCTTTTTTAGGATCTTCGGAAATTGTCTATCTTTGTTTTATTTTGTGAACTTTCTCTGTCAATCCCAGTAAGATGTAAAAGAGAAAATTTAAAATTTTGCCAAACTCGCTGTCTGTGGAAACAATAAAACAACTACTGTCATGGCTATTTTAATAGATCTAATGTAGCAGTTCATGCTTGTGAATTTTGTTGTACGCTTTTTCTGGAGTGCCTCACATCAAGGCAAATTTTGCCAAAATGAGTAAATTTAAACTTTATTTTAAATACCTTGCAAGAATCTTTACTGTTAAAAAAAAAACATTTAATTTAATGAAACCAAAAAATTGTTGACAGTTATCTAAATAGCCGAAGTAGCACCTCACAACCTTTACATAAAAATCACAGTTATTTAACATTTTAGTAATTTTACTTTAAATTTTTTATTCTTATATCTGTATTTAATCAATATAACTTTTAAAAATTTTTTAAATTAAATTATTTAATAAAATTCCCTCTTATCAGAAATAACATTTCGTTAAATTTTATATTATTGTGGCCTTATTCTTGGTCAAGTTCTTACATTTCTATGACTTCAAGTTGGCCTCAATCAGAACATGTCAATTAAAATGTGCAGAAAAGTTGTATTTTTTTCTTTTATTTTTACTTTTATAACTATATTTTAACAATGGCTGAATATTTGGTTAATTCTTCGAACAGACAGTTTAAATCGATAACTAAACATTGGTTTTCTTATCGCTTGTTAGATTTTTGTTGTAATTGAAACATATTTTTACATAATTTTTAGAAAACCAGCATATGGGTGAGGTGAATATAAATGCCTAAAGTTTAAAAATTTTAAAGCTAAACAAGTCAATGTAATTTTTGTTTATAAAATCTTATTTTTTAACAGTTTCATATTTTAATTGATATTCTGAAAGTTTTGTCAAAAAAAATATTTTTAAAAATAATTTTATACTTTGAATTAAAATTTTCAGCCGAAAGGATTTTTTATATATTATCCTTAATTGTTATAACTTTGCAAGGTAAAAAAATTAGCTGAAATCTTTTAAAATTACATCAGAGCCTCCTAATTTATTTGCAATTGAGTGGTAGCACATATATAAGAGATATTTCAAAATTATCGTTAATAATAATCTTATTTACGACAATTATAAAGGGCTGTTAGAAAAGTTGTTTTGTACTGCATTTTTTACAAGTGTACACAGTCATGCAATTTAATACTACTATGTACTTCTAAGTTTTGAAAATCTTGATATTTTAAGGATATTCCGATTTTAATTGATGTCAGCAAATTTAATGACATTAATTAATTTTATTTTTACTGATAGAAAGTGGTTCACATTGCCCTTCAGCAAACTGATGCTTGAAAAATTCTTTCAAATTACTTATGTGTTAATATACGATTTTCAAAGCCATTTCATATAAAACTCTCATATTATTCCTCTAAGTACACATAAAGTTGCTGGCATATGCTTATAAGCCAGCAGCAATAGTCCCTTGGGGCCCGAAATTATTTTTGATATTTTCTAGAACATTAATCGAAAATAGTACAATAATATCTTTAACCCTTTAATGACAAATCTTGGAGTTTAAGGACTCATTCCGTTGATTAGTTTTAAAAAGTTTCAAATCAAGTTTAACAATTGTTTTTTAATTGATTTAGAAGAATATATAACCAAACACCCTCGTTGGATGATACAGAGCTACTTCAGTTACTTATAAAAACTGTAGTCAGTACTGACAAATATAAACGACGTTCCATTAATAGACTTACAGTTTTTAGTAACAAGGTGGGAGAAACATTTTCCCCTAATAACCCTTATCTAATTGATTTTCCTTTGGAAGTTTAAAAAATTAACAAATATTTAATGATTTTCAAAAAGAAATTGCCCTTTTGGATTATTGATCAACGTGCTTCTTTTTTTTTTTAAATACTGCTGTGTACTCTTGAAACAACGAATAGAAAAAAGTTTATTTTTCTATGATGTTATCACTACTAACAAAGTTAGAATAAAGTGGGTGAATCTGAGATTACCGGACAATTTGACGCACCCGCTTATTTAATTAAGAAAATCTAAAATATATACCGCATTCTTATATACATTTAAATAAAGCCTTAAAAGATCTTTGTAATCACTAAAATATTTTTTAAAAAAAATTGCACTGTTCTTAAAAGTCTAAAGTCTAAAAATATCTGCCCCCAGCCCAGCTTTCACTTAAATTTGTCTGAATTTCTAATTAAGCTGTAAGACCTAAGACCTCACATAAATTTTTCTTAATTTAAAATCTATGAAAATGTCTCAATATATTTCAGTAGCTGTTGCCCTTTTTGCCACAAAGCTTAGCATGATGATTTACAAGACGACAAACTATTTTTAAAAAAATATTTTTTTGAATGAACAGGACTCTACAACAATTTTTTCAATGTTTTAAAACGCGTTTTCTTACAAACTAAAACCTAACTGACCATGTAGTTACTCTAATAATATACTTAAAGAGCATTGTTTGGAAAGCAGCACAAAATAGGGAGCAAGCAATAACTCCTAAATGCATAAAATTATAAAATTTTGGAAATGCAGTAATTCCCAAATGATAACGGATACTGAAGATAAACATGCTGCAACTTTTTTATACTCTAATATATACATGCTGATACAAATATTTTGGCAAAGTCAAGAAGGGCTGTATATCCTATATAAGCGGGCAAGTTTTATAAATTATTTGGTTAGCTTTATCTCGCGATCTATATCAGTTATTAAATTCAAATTTGCTGCTGCAAGTTAAAAAAGTTTGGTTGGATTACAGTACGGGTCACCCTATACAGCGAATAACTTTTATGAATATTTCAAAACTACAAAAAAAGATTATAAAAGCTTTATATCTTAAGTGAAAAATTTTTTAAATATTTTGTTTTGGAAAATGTTACAACATATTTAAGCAGAGGGTACATACGTAATTTTTGGGATATCCGAATAAAACGTTCTTATTTTTTTTTCCTTTTATTTGGAATACATAAGAATGAAAACAATGAAAGCGTTTTTCAAAATATTTTTTTACTGCCTATATATATTTTTAAAATATATGTATACATATAACTTGAAATACACACCTTTACGATATTTTTAAAATCGGTAAAATTATAACATGGAATCTGATGATGATTATGCTGTTCCGTATTCGCAATGTACTTGCCTTTATGTCTTATGCGAATTCTTTGTGTTGTTTGAAAGAGTTTAGCCATTATTTACTCATAATTCCTGTAATTTTCTTATTATTTTATTTGTTGCTCTTAACACTAGTTCACTCAAACATTTTTCCGGATACACTGACATAACTTTTGCTGTATCATTGCTTATTCCATTATTTTTTTAATATTTTTTATGCGAAAGCACAAGTTTTAAATTTTTCTATTTTATTTTTTGCTTTTGAAATTTCCATATTTGCTAACATTTTAAAATTGAAGTTTTATTTATTTATGCTGCACTGAAATAAGAAAAATATAGTGGTTTAATATAATTTAAAACATTAAAAAAAATTAAGCATAAAAGTGCATTAATTTATCTGAACTTAAAGGATTTCTTATTTGGGTTTTTTTTTATTTAATTAATATTTTAGCCTAAAATGTCTTTATTCTAATTTCAGTTTAAAATTAATTTTTATTACATTTTCACAAGAGTTTATACACAGAATTTATTTTGTTATATTTTTCCATGGAGTTTGCACCAATAAGCACTTGCTAAAAATTTTTTACTCAATTCAATTTAATTTATTGGCACACTTACACAAACACACTGGGTTAAAGCAAGACTGTTATCTTTTAAAAAACTCAACTTTGAAATACCATAAAAATTGTTGTTGTTACATTTACTGCTGCTGGTTTGGTTGCAGCAAGCAAACTGTTTGTTTTATTGGCACTGCAGCAGAAAAAAAAATAAAAAAACAAAAGCTAAAATAAAGTTTTTCAGCAAAGAATATAACAGTAAGGGAACAATAATCAGAAACAACAGCAACAACAAAATATCGTTGCAAAAATAATACAACAAAAAAGGAATACATGCAAACGGTTTAATGGTTAACAGTTAAGTTTCTGAACTATAAATATTTTTTCTATACATTTTTATTTGCATTATTTTTACTTTTTTTCTAAGTTTTAACATATATTTTTTGCCAGCAGTTGCAGTAAAGTAAGGGAAGTTTTTTTTTATTTTTTGTATAGTTTTCTTCCTTTTAAACTATATATAAGAAATCTAACACTTTATGAACTTTTGTTTTTGATTAAAACCAATAAAACATATAAATTTTCTTTACATAATTATTTTTTTTTCCTCATATATTTGTGATTTTTTCCTGATAATAACTGTCTATCCGTAATATAAACGCGTGTACGAACACGCGGAAAAACAAATGTAAACTGTTTTATTGCTGCATATCGAACACTGTGTCTAAGTAGTTGTCTTCTATGTTGTTGTAGCCATAGTCGTAGCAGTTGTTGTCGCCTTTTTCATTATTACCATAATCATTATTATATTATTTAACATTTTCATCATTATTTTCTTGGTAGTTATAATCATTTTTCTTTTCCTTTATTTATTACCCACCGATATATGTGAATGTTTAGATGACGGCCTAAACATTTTTCTAATACTTTTCATTTATTTTCTAATTCAAACTTTTCTTGCCTCTTTTTCTCCAGTTCAAATGCCATCACACAACTTTATAATTATCGCCATCAACATCATTTGGTTATATGCATAGGCACGGAAACAAAAATCGAAAAATACCGTTACAGAAGAGAATCATTCTCTCGCACTGATGATACTCTTTGGTAATACCGCATTCGAAAGAACACACACACACACACAAGCACACAAAAAATTAAAAGCACTTTTTTATTTTAATGTGTATCTCATTTGTATTTGTACAGCATAAAATGTATACGTATGTGTAAGATTTTCTTTTCCATTTTGCTTTTTCTTTTTTATCTTCTGATATTTCTTTAAGTCTGCTTTATACTTTACCAAATGAATGAATCAAAGAATCACATACACAAACACTTACTTAATAAAATGTGTAATGAAAAATATGTAACTCTTATTTCTTTTTTTCTTTTCCAAAAACAAAAAATGATTAGCACGGATCTGTATTCTATATGACGACAAGTAGCAGTGAAACGCCGCACACGAATGCTGTACGAAATACCGACACTGCTGACACCAAGTGCTTATGCCAATGCTGTTAGCTTTTCACTTTACCGGAATCAGAGCTCACATACTCAAAAAGTGAACAGAAAATTCCATCACCATTTTCTCACCACTGCAAATGCCTGAATCTCTAAAACTGTAAAAGAGACGCTGTGAGCATGAGAGTAAATGTGTTGTAGTGGAAAACACATGCTACAGAAAAAATTTCTAGTGCCAGGGCATAACAAAAAAAGCTTTTCTGTAAAATGTGTTTAAGTTACAAAATGGAATCGAAACACAAAAATGCATCTTATTATTTAAACCAAGGAGAGCCAGTCATCTATATGAGTGCTAGGTCTTCTTAACATTAACATTCGTGTTAATTTTTAAAGGGATACATCCCTTAAGCCAAATATTGCAGAGACAGATTTTGAAAAATATTTTAAAATTAATCTTGGATTAAGTGTATCTGAAACCAAAAAACACACGGATCATATCTTTTGTTATTTTGGAATTGAAAATTCGAACTTTTTTTTATTAATTTTATGTTAATTGTCATAAAAGGACATTTTTTTTTTAAATACAAAGAAAAGTTATTTATTTTTTTAATTATAAGGTTTGTTGTAGGTAGAGTATTGCTAAATCATTAGCTGAATTCAACCGAATCCTTTAAAAACCTGATGAATATTTTTTCCTTATATTAAAACCTTAATATACTTAATAAAATATATTATAAAAATCTTTAACTTTCATGAGTTCTTTCAAAATCTAAGCAAAACTTTTTTCGTGATTCAACAGTTTTAACAAACCCTAAAAGCAAAATTTGTTTCAAATTAAGAATAATATTTTTATTATTTTATTTATTATTATCAATTAACATGCCACTGTATAAGTGCAGCTTGAAAAATTTACTTTAACAATGAATTTAGTGACAATAAGTGCTATGAGTGTAAAAAGAATAATTTTTAAGATTTTCTACACAATCCGTTTATTATAGTCTTTATTTTTTTAATTTAATAGATTTCCGATCTTAACCCTAGATAGATAACCTTAATTTTTTGTACGTTAAAGATAATGATGCGTCTGAAAGACGTAGGATTGCTAACATCCTTTTAAGGACTTAAAGAATTGAAAATCGTCATATGTTTTTTTAAGGTCATTTATTCATTAAGTTTTTTTCTTGTTTACATAAGCATTTGATAAGTAAAAATAATAATAAACACAAATAACTAAAAATTTAAAAGAGACCAAAAATTTTTATAAAATAAATAGCCTTTTTTAAAGGACTCAAAAACAAATATATAAAACAAAAAAGGATATTTTTTTTTAAATATATTTACACACTTATATATAAAACTAAGATTTGCAAACAAAGAAATCTTATTGTTGTATTATTATATGCAAGTGTTGAAGACTAGCTTTTGATGTTCTCTAAATACAGGTGTTTGGCATCTGACATATAACACTTTCGACATTCATCGAATTTTTGAAAGGACATAACCCACAGTATATTTTTTTTAGAAACGGATTGATCTTCACTATCGTTTTCTTTCGTACTACCAACTTAATTTCGGGTGATCCCATCACTGGTTTAGGTTTTGCCGGACCCTTCTCAATAAAAACATCAGTTATTAGAAATGCCCCATACCAGAAAGGTTATGTTTGTGTCTTTGTTTGTTTCTGCACCAAGGCAATACATCTTGAACTATGCTCCGACTTAACAACTGGTGCATTTTTGGCTGCATTTACGAGATTTATAGGCCGTCGTGGACTACCCCAAAAAGTCATGTCAGACAACGGAACGAATTTCATCGGTGCCGAGCGCGCAATTCGGTTGGAGTACGAAAGATTTATATAGGATACGTCGAACATCATGGCTGCAAAATACGCTTCCCAAGGTCTTCAGTGGTCATTTATCCCCCCAAATGCACCACATATGGGCGGGCTGTGGGAAGCAGGCGTGAAATCGTTCAAGATGCACTTTAGAAAGGTGGCTCAGAACCGAAAATTCACCTTTGAAAAGTTTACTACGCTCTTGACCCGAATTGAGTCAGTCTTAAATTCGAGACCCCTATCCCGATGAAATACTGGCTCTTACCCCCGGCCACTTTCTACGTGGAGCCCCACTTCTTGCTCTTCCGGAAGCCCCCCTGGAATCCCTAACCCTTAAGGATCGTTGGGAAAATTTGAAGGTTCTACATCATCAGTTTGCTCAGCGCTGGAAAGATGAATATCTAAAAGAGCTTCAGAAAAGATACAAATGGCAAAGCCCTAAGGATAATATGGAAGTCAACCAAATGGTTATAATCAGGGACGATATGCTTCCTCCAAATGAATGGAGACTAGGCCGTATTACGAAAATATATTTTGGCAACGATGGTTTTGTACGAGTTGCAGACGTGAAAACTCAATCTGGAGTGATAACGAGAGCAATCACTAAACTCTGTGCCCTTCCTATAAGTACCTAAGGAACCCAGTGAGAAATAAAGCTACTTTTTAATTTTGTTGTTCCCAACTCCTACTTCCATATCCTATACTTACCCATTTCCGATCTTTACCTTCATATATTGCTAAAACATAACTACTAACAAACATTTATATCATTCTACACAGCAAGACAGACACCAATATTTCCCCCACTAATGAATAAACCACTAATATTAAGTATAATTCGCAGGTCTCGCCGAACACCAAGCATTCACCAATGTCTCATCTGCTACAGGTTCCATCCACTTCGGTATTGTAAGCGGTTTTTAGCGATGGCCATTGAGGATCGAAAATATGAAGTTCGTCTTCTCAAGTACTGCCAGAACTGCCTAGCCAGATCACATAAAACGGAGGACTGTACCTCGGCTGACGTATGTCAAAAGTGTGGTTGGGCACACCATACCTTGCTCCATAGCCCAAGCCAAGGTCCAGGGCACCTGACTCTAGCCAGGAACAAGAGTCCACTGATCACGTCACCCCTAGAATTTCTCGGACACGGGTTCAAAGTCGTTTAGGCCCACACCGTCAAACTCAACGCAGAAGGTCCAACTATACTAATCGTGACGTAAACCAAACCAGCACCAATCCTCATCCCTCTAAGCGCAAGGGAAATACAAATGCGACTCGTTCGGAAGCTGCGAGTTCTACCAATCCAAAACGCATCCTGATGGGCGCACTTCGAGCTTTGGAACGCCTAGCAAAAACCATTTAGTTCAGTTGGCCATTCTGGCCAAGGGGCCCAGCATGTTGAAAGCAGTGTGAACTCAATTATTTAAGTTTGAATTAATAGCCAATTTGGAGGTATCTTCTTTTTTTCTTAATAATTAAGTATTGTTTATTTATAACTATTTAAATAATTTGAATGTTCCAGCTCTGTATAGTTCGTTGAATTTCTTTACATTTATTAACGAGTAAAAACAACGAGTCCTTTGGTCAAAAGCGCCAACATTGGTAAAACTGATTTCAAAATCGTTAGTTTAATTACATATTATCTCTGCTTTCAACTGAAAAGGACGTCTCGACCAGAGGGCTCTTCAAAGTACATAGCCAAAACTGTACACATTATACATAAGTACAAGTGAATTTACTAATAAAACTCATGTAAGTTGTTTAAACGAATTTGTCTGTGGCCTTATTTAATTATTAAAAATCAGATACCCACTCCTGTTGTCTTATTAAAGACCCCCGCGAATTATTTCTCCTCTAATAATCCCTCCTTTATTAGAGGTTTCTCCATAACCCAGATTTAGTGTCTCAAACCCCGTCAGCAAAATTATAGTTTCTATAATTTTACTAATTTTTCTATTTAAAATTGTGTGTGTATACACCAAAATTAAACACAATGATTTTGGAAAAGTTAAAATTTCAAGCCGCATTTGCCTCCAAGGTGTTGTTAGGGACGAGGAAAGTTTCCTTATATATTCTCTGCAACTTAAAGGCTTTTGATTAGCAGAAAGTGAGTTCTAAGAATATAATATTGGAGTTAATGAATGCCATGTTGAGCAATCTATAAAATATTGACATTGGTCATCTGCAGGTTTTTCTTGAACATTACATCAGCGAGGACATTTGGGCAAATGTATGAACTCTTCCTTTTGTTTGGTTGTAATATAAAATATCTATCTGACTTTCCCGTTTTGTCCTCAATTGTACCTATTTCATTACAGGATGAAAGCGAATATATCATTTTTGATAGCTTAGGTTTATATGGAAACAATGTCATGGGGCATCGTAACAAAACAGGGTAGTGCAAACTCGATGTGATTCACTTCTGTTTCAGTTACAGTTTCAAATGAAACTGAGTCATCTAAAAATTTTTTCAAATAAAGCATTCATTTCTTCATTCCACAAGCCACGCTTATATGCCATTTGTATCAAAAATTATTGAAATAAAAGTTCATTAAATTACCGTTAAATTTAAAGAGAACTAGCAAACCAGTCACACAAAAGATAACAATACGCCTCTGGGACGCATTGTTTATAATTTCTGAGAGTTAAGATCAATTTACCGCAAGAAAACAACAACCACTAGGTAGCCTTTGACAATGACTGAGAGGGTTAATTTAAAAATATTGATATACAAATGTGCAAGCATCTAAAATTTATTTTGATTTCACACTTCTTAAGTCAAAATTAAAAAAAAATTACTGGAAATATTATAATTATGGTCCTAAATGGGGTCAGTAGACCTTAAACATATTTTTTTAATAATATTTACCCACTTAAGATCCGACTTTCATAAAACACAATCTTAGTGGAACTATATGGTAGGGGTACCCGGGGACTTAGTTTCAATTAGAATAAATTTCAAGTTTGATCTGTATGATTATGAATTATTTAGTCAGTCAGACCATTAACGTTTTTTCTTTTATATTTATAAAGATTTCTATAACTCGGAAATATCTCTTTTATTTTTTTTTTTAATTTAACATTACACTTTTTTATAAAAATGTAATATTTTGCCCTACTAACACTATAAAATTATACGAAATTTAATAAATATCGCTCATTCGTATGTTTCTCATACGTACAATTGCTTACACTTTTACAGTGAACTTCTCACAAAAATGCAATATTCAGTTGCTCTCTTTTTGGCCATTTTTTACTCTTTTGTATAGGAATACCCTAGAGAATCGAGCATTTCCTATTTTCACATATACGCCGTCAAACAAAACATGAATTCGAGTGTATGTATTGGAATCTATAGGTATAATCATTTCTTGCATAATATATTTTTCCGGTAACTATTACTTTTTCGTCAGTTGTATGTATTTGTGTACATGTGTAGTAGTCTGCAAAAATTGGCAATAGTGCAACGTCATATGCACATGCTTATCTATATATATAAAAAAAATTTAAGTACGTTGCCATTAGTATATTAAAAAGCAAATGCCGCACACGCAAAATTGCTTTTAAAATAATTTTAAAATGAAGTAATTCTAACCAAAGTATTGCTTAAGTGAGAATATTTGGAAACTGTAAGAGTTTAACGAATTTTCGTTCAAAATTTCAATGTTTAAGATTCAACTGCTTTCAGATAATGTAATTGCTTTCACTTGATTATTATTTATTTATTATTTATTTTGTTTCCTCTGCAGCGTTGTTTGAAGTAGTTCAACTTCTACCTATGTGTGGCAGGTTTTGTTTCCAAATCTTTTTCCTACTTGCTATTAGCAAAATATGTGCGCAAAACACCGGTGATGCTAAATTCCTTATTATTTTATAACCTCCATCTGGTGTTTAAAATAAATAAATGGTAATACAAAGATGCCATCATAAAAAGGCAAGTTAAATACCGAAAAAATCCTATAAAACAAACCCCATTAATGTATTTTCCATATGCAAGAACTATAAGCTTTAAAAAAAATTTCCAAAAAATTCTAAGCATAAAAATGCGAAATTTTTATAAATAATTTTTAATTAAATTACTTCTGTTTTTGGTAAAACATCATTAATTATAGAGTTCACACAAACACTCTCCAATTGATAACATTCTATATAAACTTCATTTTTAAGATTGTTTTTTGTATATTTTGTATTTGCATATGTATGTGTGTGTAAAAGCGCACATGCTTATGTGCTTAAAGTTGTTGTTATTTGTTGGTATTTGACACAATTTTAAAAGATGCGCCTGGAAATTTTACAGGTTTTTATGTTCTTTTTTATATGTGCGAGTAAAGAGTTTTTATTTTTTAAGGTATACAGTCCTAGAACTCTGCCAAGTTTTTAGGTTGGCATAATTTTGACTTGCCTCTGTATGCAGCATGTGTTTTTAAAATGTTAATGTAGGTCTGGATTTTCAGGGCATACTATGCAGTTATAAAGTAAAGTGAGAGTAATATTTTTCCCAGAAAGAGAGGAGAATTTGAGTTTGTTCAGTCGATTATATTACCAAAGTTTCCTTTTTAACTTATTATATTTTTTGGTAAAAGACAATTATTGTTTATTTGTTTTAAAGTTTAGTTAAATTTATTTTTATTTTTTTGATATTGGTTAATTTTATTTTAGGTTTCATTTAACTTCACTTAACTTCTTTTGGAAGATGAAAAAGCTTTTCCCTAAGATTTTAAAAGCTTGCGAAAAAGAGAGATAGCAAAAAGTAAAAAGAAATATGGAGTGAAATTTTTTTTTACTTTTAACGTTAATGTTAAACTCTATTCTAAACAGCAACTACTAAAGCAATTTACAAGTCACGCGACTTTTATGTGGCAAAGAAACTATATTGCCAGATTGTTGCCATGTAGTTTTGTGTTTTAAGTTTCAAGAGAATTTTTTTCCTCTTAATTTCGTGAATCATTTTGACATAAATAGTTAAATGGTATAGTATTGATTAAAATAGAGAAAAAATAAATAACTAGTATTAAGTTACTTAAAAATTAATATTAACAAAATCGTTTCTTCCACCTTTAGCTTATTTTAAAAATCAAAGTAGCCTATACGAATGCATATGTAAAATTATTAACGGAGCTTTTCACAAAGGGTTTTGCTAGGATTTTGGCAAATTTGCGACATTTAAATTTTTTGTTCTAAGCATTTTCGCTTAATTTTGTAAAAAAATATATAGAAAGTGAAAAATGCTTTAAAAGCTGTAAGCTGAATCTGGTATGAAATTTAACTTTAAAAAAAATGCAAAATTGCCAATCCCATCAAAATATTTAAATTAGAATGTCGCAATATTCAATCATATTTTAGCGTGCTACTGTAAACAATTGTGTATTTTTAATATCCTTAATATAACTTTATGTCACTTCGTAAATATAGCTCAAATTTTATGCTTTTGAGAGCGTATTAAGGTAAATTATTTTACCTCGTTTGGGATGCAGTGTTTTGATGCATTTACCAATAGTTATTTTTTTCAGTTGAAGCTTCTCTTCGGGGTACTCCACTTTTTTCAGGACGCCAGAAGACTGTTAATGCGTTACGTTTGACAAAACAAAAATAGTTTTTGTTGCCACAACGTATATTGGAGAGACTTTCCAGAGCCCGGCTCTCAGGGGTAATTCTAAAGATGCCATATGATTCCAAATATGTTGACGTATGGTTTTCAGCGTGTTAAAGCAAAGGTTGCAAAATCTATTTATATATGCATTGTTTGGTGGGAAGTAGTCGAAGAAGACACTGGGTAACAAAAATGTCAGCAAAAAGCTAAGGAAGGCTAGGAGATTCAGGTAAAAGGAGGTTTTTTGTATATATCTCATACTAGAAAATTATAAAAAATGGCCTTAAGCATTTTTGTAAACCGGGGGTTGAAAATGACATGTATATGTGCAGAGCTGAGTTTTGGAAAAACGTCAGTGGTAAAATATACATATATATGTATAAATATATATATATATATATGTGGTAAGCACCTACTACACTATCTGATGGACTTGTTGGAAAATATTCTGCCACTATTTATCTTAAAAATATTATATAAATTAATAAATTTGTCTCTTGTAAAATTGGCTCTGTGTTATGTCAAACCCAACATTAAGAGGCTCAACCGGGATAGTATTCGCAGCACCCTTTGGGCATGGAGCAGTTAGCGCAATATGTCGCATCAATTGCATGTGTAACTCTCTCTTGTTGTCCAAACCTTAAACGTTCAGCTACTATATATATTTCTAAGTCTGTCATGTTTTTAATTATCTTTGTATTTCTTTTTATTATAAAATATATTTTGCAAAATCTTAATCAAATAAATTTAAAAAAAAGTAATTTAGCATAAATATGAAGGCACTAGAAATAAGATAGCTCTGTAAGATAACTCTGCCTATTTTAAACCAAGACAACAGACAATTTTAATTTACAAAAGTATCAAACGTTTTTTTTCGGAGTGCTAATGCTGATTTTTTATAACCCAAAAAATAAAAATATATCAGCAGCAATGGCATTTAAGTTTTGAATAATTTTTTTTTAGTCTGCAAAAGATATACATAGAGTAAAAAATCTCAAAAAAATTTGGATTACATTTGGATTTTCCTGTTTTATTTATTTAAAATTTTATTTTTATTTTATTTTTAATAATAACTACTATTTGTTATCAATCGTATAATTTTTTTGGAAAAATAAACTTATTATTTTAGTTCTTGCATTGCGTTGTTTTTTTGGGTTTATATAAAATTTAAAAATACAACAAATATTATGCAAAATGAAAGTAGAATACAAAAATTATTTATTTTTTTAAGATAAAATTAAAAATGTCAAAAACATTTGTTTTTAAAAAAATTGTGGTTTAATACCACCCAGATGGTGCACTTCTTTTGACTCTCAAATTTTTTTTGTGTACATGCTTTTTTTCATTGATAATTAAAAATATTTAATACATATCTGGTATTAATTTTTATTTTTTTTTTATAAAAAAGAGTAAAAAGTAGCTGCCTTCAACTTATGAATTGTTGTTTTTGCTTCTAAAATATATATATAAAATATTTTCCTTTTAAAGTCCACATATTTTAAATGTTGAACTATCCCTGCCACAATACTCTCGCTTTTTCGTAGAGAAAAGTACACATATTGTAAAAATAAAACGTATTATTAAAAACACCAATAATATCAATTATAATCACTTTTTTTTGTGCGCGCTTATAAAACTAAATTTTAACGATGCACAAAAAAAATTCAATAAATGTTGCCATTAATAAGGGCGAGTTTTTGGAAAAAAAATCCTTCTCCCTTAAAAAATTCAACATTTTTTTATAAAAGAACACAAAATTGCACTTTTTAAAAAAAAGGGCAAAAAATTTTAATTTTTTTTTGAGAAATATAAACACCATAAAATCAACAAAATAAGCTCAAATGTTAATACTTCAGGTATTAAAATCTGGCCACCCCAAAATAGTATACCACAACAACAAAGAGCATTTGGAAAACACTAGATACCTAAAAAATATAACAAAATTAACACAGAAATTTTGATTAAAAAAAATAACATTCTGCATGTTTTAAAGTTTTTCGTACAATAAATGAGCAGATTTATAAAAGCGTATTTTAAAGTTACCGGTCTGTCAGTATTTATTTGTATATTCCAATTGATGCTCTAGTGAACTAAACCTGAAAAGACTTTATTTCGGGGAAAATATGACGCCTGCGCATTGGCAAAAAATACTGAATGAAATAATGTTTGTTTATTAAAAATTTCCGCATCATTAGGATGTTAGAGACCAACTTTGAAAGACAGATTGCAGACTTTTAAAAACTCTTTCTTTTGGCTAGAAATGCATCTTGTCTTCTTATGCTTACGCCAGGTCTCCCCAACCCAAAAATGCTTATCTTTTTTGAAGAGTAAGAAAAGTGTGATAATCTTTTGAAAAATGTGTATACAAAAAAAAAAAAAAAACTGGTAATAACATAAACAAATAAACCTTAAAAAAACAGCAGAAAAAAGCATTCTCCGAATATGTGTAGAATGCAAAAAAATAAAAAAAACATTTACAAGGGTTAATAAACCTTTTCATTTTCTTGTTTTCTTGGCAAATGTTAAATTTCAAGCAATGTAATATAAACTAGCAATATAAAGAAGAATAAGAAAATTACCAAAAATATTTTGTAAAAGGTAATAAATTATTATTTTTTATGAACAATTTGCTATTTTTTTCTTTTAACTTCCTCTTTACGGGATTGTTTCTGCTCTTTATACTTTATAATAACAGAGTTTAAAATCTATTTGGTTCAAGTTTTAAACACCAGTTTTCATTCCGTCGATTTTTAATTTGTTTATTTTGTTTTTATTCTTCTGTATATGCATGTGTAGGTGTGTAAATTTTTGATTTTTCTCTTTTACTTTTTGGCCATTTATATATTTATTGGTTATGTCACTTAAATGTTCTTTTAAACTTCGATGGCAAATTTAAAGGTAAATTTGTTAAAAATTGTTAATGGAAACTTCTTTACTTATTTCTTATACCCACGGCACATATGTGTTTGAAGTTTTATACGTTTGTGCAGATCATTGTAGTATCCAAAAATTATGGTCCGAGATGGAACTTCAAGTTTACCAAACGATTTGGAATCACTTCCTGAGTCGATTTAAGCATAGGTTTTCTGGCTTTAGAACAAACCTTTTGTTTTAGTTATGATCGCTTAAATTTTTTGCATAGCCCCCATATAAACGCCATCCCTGAAAAATATTTTGAGCTATAGATGAATCGAATTTTAATTCTCCTTCTAAATATTATGCACGCATGTTTATCCTAAGGCCACTAACTATTATACAAAAAACAAATAATACCGGGTCTTTTTTTAAATTACTCCTACTCAAATGTGGTGTGACTTATAATATGATCGGGCTTGACTGACCATAACATTCCTACATATTTGTTTTTATTTGTTTGCAAATAAAACAAGTAAGAGCGCTATATTCGGCTGTGCCCAATCTTATATACCCTTCCCATTGGTCTCTTAATATATAGCGAGCGAGAAAACTTTACAAAATTTTAACGTTCGTATGGATCATAGAAATAGATAAGGGACGTTTGGGGTCGAAAGTTTTGACAATTTTCGATATTATTCATATTAAAAAGTTAATAAAAATTGTTAATTTTTATGGAATATTCTAGTCTCCCTGCTCCTCCCCAACTTTTTTTCAAAATGTATGAATTATTTGTTTATTACTTCTTGTAGAATATTCGAAGTCGATAGCTGTTATAGTTTCCCAGATGTAGCGTATCGAAAATTTTATAAAAATTGCTAGTTTGTATGAGAGCTACCCCTTCTTTTGCACCCACCCAAAAAATTTTTCCTTTAAAGCGTAAGTTTCTATGTCCAATTACTTTTTGTAGAACATTTGATTTCGATACCTGTTATAGTTTCCGAGATTTAGCACATAAAATATATGTGAAATTTTAGAAAAAATACCACTTCCTCTGATCCTATATGAAAAAATTTTTTTCATTATTTAGGTCCCTACTTTAAGAGTATCCGTATCGAGTTTTTTGGCAGGAGTGACTATATTTACTGAGATATATAGGAATATATTCACGGATTTTAACCTAAAAAAATGGGTTATGGTGGGTTTTCGCTTATATCTCGGTCAATAGTTACCCGAGTTCGCTGATTTTAAATAGCGATTGTTTCTAGGATATTTCCAAAAGTTTGACACCAAAAACTAGTCCGTTATTTTTTATTTGACTCCGGAAACTTGATTTTAATAGACGGACAGACGGACAGGCGGACATGGCTATATCAACTTCCCTATCTGTAAGGATCCAGAATATATATACTTTATGGGGGCGCAAATGAATAATAAAGAAATTACAAACAGAATGGCAAACTGATATATACCCTTATCACTATGTGAAGGGTATAATTAATACGAGCGTTAAACTATAAATAAAAAATATTTGACAGTCTTTACAATGACTGGTTTTTAAAAATGCAAAAATCTACTGAAAATGTTTAAAATTTATTCGCATACAATTACTCAAGCCTTAAAAACTTTTTATATTTTCTTTAAATCTCAAAAAATAAAAACTCTAAGTTATTTTATCCATTTTATCTTTTAATTCGATTAAAAATTAAGAGTTTTTAAAATTTTGCTTTTAGCCTGGTATTTGTATATAAGAAGTGAGTCAGAAAAATCTTATACTTGTTTTGTCTTAAATAAAATGTAAACCATTCACCTTTCTTTTCACAGGCCAAAGCCACATGAGGCCAACTTAGACCAGAAATATAAAGGCACACCTTGCTGTTGTAGGAAACGTAAAAGCCGTACACACTCCTTAATGTATGTAAATATTTCTGTGTTTATCGTTCCTGATGTTACAATTGATTATCGTTTTTTTTCACAAGCGCAAATGGCTTCCCACAATTAAATTTATAAGTGAATTTTTTTTGTTATGTATTGTTTTTGAACACTACCTTATCCATCAGCTGCATAAATACTTTGACCCGGAAGTAGGTTAAATTCTGCCAGCATAAAGTTTTTGATTTTTCATCCAACATGTGTATTGTGTTATTAAATTTTACTCAAACTTTTTTGCTTAAATTTTCACTTCTAGCTCTTTACCGCATTCTGAACTGAAATTTTCAAAACTGTTGCGTCTTTAACACAGCATACGCTTTGGCTTTGCTTAGAAAAGGACAAAATAATTTAGCTTTGGGAGCCGCTCTTCTGATAAAAGTGTTATGGGCTCTTCAAAAGGGGTGCGGAAAATATTTCAATGCAAGCTAAAATTGAAATGCGCATATAAACAGGATAATAATATCGATATGAAATTATACTCCCAAAAATCAATGAAGCCAGACTAAAGTTCTATTAAATCTTTTAAGCATTGATCACTATTAAGCCAGAGGTCCTTGGAATCCACTCTAACCCAAGTACAGTTATAATACTTTTGTAAGATAAAAAAAGGTTGTGGCACAGAGAATAATTTACAATGTGCCCTTATGCACCCTTTTTGCTTGAAATTATGAAAAATAAATGATAACATTTTAGCCATTATAATTTTTATTACTTTATGTAATAAAGATATGTCTTGAATATTTTATAAATATTTTGCTAAAACATGTTTCCAACAGAAATATTTTTGCACCCAAGAAACAAATTTGACAGCCATCTCTGGCATAACAAACACCTTTATTTAAATAGTTTACACCTCTAATGGCACAGAAATTCATTAATTTTTACGTTTATTATTTACTAGCTTACCCTACCCGGCGTTGCACGGGAATAATCTTAAAGTGTAAAATTTGGAAGCAATTGTCCAGCTTACAAATGCATATAAAACTGGGGGTAAATTCGATTCCAATTAAAATTTTGCTCATTCCAGTG
>CAUZWR010000070.1:0-39523 GCA_963583895.1 Melanophora roralis
CATTAAAAAAAATCATTTAAAGAAAACATAAAATAAAAATATTTTTAGCTTACAACCTGTGCATTGTGTTATCTTTAATCATAATCAAACATATTTGTATCGTTTTTAGCAAAATTTTTGCAAACATTCCGCATACTAAAAGTGAGTTTTAATACTTTGTTTCTACAAATTCCCTTCCTTAACTTTTTAGTTTGGTCCTCCACGTATGTACTTATTCCTGTGACGATTACAATTTGCATTTTAAATTTAAATTTCCATTAAGGATATCCTGTGCGTATTAAAGCAATCATCATAGACAAAAACACAAAAACAAAATGTTTCCATTTTTTCTATTTTGAAATAAAAATCCATAAAATAGTGTGATAATGTAACGAAAAATATAATTTTAGGTAGGCTGGTAGGTAATGGCTTTTGAACGTGCTTAAATGCTGATATTAAAGTGGAAATGTTTGTCGAAAACCTAAGCAGTGTTACTGGTTTAGCTTATGTTGGAAGAATTTCCTTAAAACCCTTTAAAAACGTAAATAATTTGCAATTTTCTTGCTAGTTTTTAGCAATACTTTTTATTCGATATAATTTGCAATATAACACCTTGTACGCATACATACATATACATTTGTGTGTAAGCAGAATCCGATTAGGTATTCTGCACAAATAATTATTACTACAAATCTTTAAAAAATAATTTTGTAATATCTTTGAGCTTCTATGGTCATCATCTTTGGGCTTCTATGGTTATCTTAGAAGGTCTGTTGATAGTTTACTCAGTTTGCAATATATATATAAATGTGTTAACCACTGGAAATTTTAACCGCCAGAAAATTTAAAAGCCAATAATTTTTTGTTTTTTAAACAAAAATTAATTAAAAATATTCCTTTTATTTTAAAAAATTACAAGCAAAAAAAAATAAACCAAGTAGTCTCTACTTAAATCAAGCCGTAGCGGTGCCAAGGGAGTACGGATTTTTTTTAATTAAGCGGAAATTTTTTTAAACCAAGTACGATTTATCTAGTACGAATTTCTTAATTTTAGCCATATTAAAGCCAAAAAGGGATTGACTTAAGTTTGAAACCGTACTTGATGTAAACTTAAACGTAAACGGGACTAACCCAAAAATAAAATTTCATTTTTTTTTTTGGCTAAAGGAGCTTTGCTTAAAAAGAAGAGTGTTATATTTTATTTTTATTTTACACGAGTTTAATTTTTTTTTAATTTAAAGTTTTTTTGTACTTGCCGTAGATGGGGTGACCAGTTCCTGACAGTGGTCGAAACTGGAAGCTGCTGGGGAATATCAATTTTCTGTCTGTAGGCAGAGGTGATGTTTCTTTTGTGGCGTGGGGTTACCAGTCCCTGACGGTGGTCGAAACTGCAAGTAGCTCCGGCCACGAGGGGATACCAGTCCCTGAACTGTTTGGAGTTCAACTGGAAGTAGCCTTGGCTTTACCTCGGCTAGGAGGCCTGACCAGAAGCTTGTCATTCTTAATCTGGTACCACGGGTGTCAGGAGCCCCTAAAATTTCGATTCTAGCCTGGCAATGGTGAAGGTTCCTGTTAGGAGCGACGTAGGGGTTGTAGTTTGGACCCAAATCGCGGGGAGAGTTTCGGCTCCATGTGGAGATGCATTGCAACCGGGTGCCGAAACCCATAGATCAGAAGGAGTTTTGGATGGGCTCCGCTCCTCACCAAAGGGGAAGGGTCATGCCCAAATACATGGCTCTTAATTGGTACCCATGGATTACGCTTCGCGGTGGCGAAGTGTTATCCATTGGGGGCTTTAGTGAACGCATTATCTCCACTCTGCGCGAAGAGCGCCTTGGAGTATTGCCCTCCGGGTAGGTGTTCACGATAAGCCCCTTGACGTATGTACTTGCCGTAGCTTGTGTTTGAACGTGGTTTTCTCAGAACTAAAACGTCAGCACGCTTTCATATATGCTATGGTGACACTTTGTTTCTTAATGTAGATTCAAAACAATAATTTTTTCTGCTTGATTTTTTAGAGTAATACCTAGAAAAGGATCGTACTTAAAAATTTCAACAACGATTTTGTATAAATTTAAGAATAAAATTCTTAATTTTAACATGTACTTTTACTTTCTGTGTATTAAAAAATTTTTTGTGTTAAAAATATTGACGGTATTACAAGTAAGAATATTATAGTCTAATCATATTAAACCTTACACCACTTTTATGTTGGGGCTATCTCAAGTCACCTCGATTTGATTATAGCCCACAGTGCTTATTACGGAAGGGAATTTGTATAGGGACTAGGTGATGGACACAAAGTTTTATTAAGAGCCTTAAACGATAGATCAGAAATGCAGGTTTTATTTTTTAAAAATATGTCATTCAAATGTCTTCGGTCGAGTTGAATACACTGTTCACAACGGATCCTTGTGTTTTGCGATACGCAATGCAGTAAACTTGGTTTAGTTGAGCTGATTTCTCGACAAATATTATCCTTAAGGGCACAAGAGATAAGGAATTGTCATTGTAAATTCTCTCTTTGAGGTAGCCCCATGGTACTTAGATCGGCTGACTTTGGGGACCATAGGATGTCCCCAAAGCAACTAATCAGTGTTTGGGTGTAATTTTTCTGAAGCCAATTCATCGAAACTTTGGCTGTGTGGGCAGTCATCCTATCCTGTTTAAGCCATGTGTGTGAAGAGTGCAATGGATTAGCTAGTAGTTTTGGCTAAAATAATTTCATAGTTATGCGTCGATAATTTTCACCGTTGACATTCGTCACCTGGCTTCGAGAATATTCAAAACAAATTGTTTAATTATCATGTGTAGATAGGGCATACCAAAAAGTAACCCGCGGGCAATGCAATGGTTCTTGTTATTTAAGTCGAGGGCTGCACGCTCATGGATACCAGAAACCGCAGTTTTGCTCTCCAATGTGACCGTTTAAAGTAAAATGAGCTTCGATGCTCGAAAAATGGGACTTACAGAGCGAAAACACTCCAACATAATTTTAAAAAAACTTTTGCGTAAATCAAAGTCACTTTCTGTTAGTTATTGAACGATTTCACTTTTAAAAGGATGGAACTGCAGTTCCTTTTTTCCGTACTGAAATTCGCGCATTTTGGCGAAACCGCTACTATTCAATTCAATGTTTTCTTGAGTCTATTACGTATTCGCCAAATGCCGAACTTTGAACAAAATTGTCGACGACCAATTATGTATGCATCATTACTTCTAAAAAACGTGACTGACAAATCCGCACAATCGATAAGTCCACCAGCACCACCCCTCCTCCGCACCGTTTATTAGTTTATGAAATAGTTGTATTTAAAAATATAAATTTTCCACCAGATACTCTGTATTTAAAAAGTTTCACAATAAGCTGTCCTATAGTCTGAGATCGTAGAGAGATCACTCTTCATTTTGGCAGACGATTTTGTGTTAAAAAATGTCTTATGTTGGTAGTCTTGCTGGTATTCCATAACAGTAAATGCATAAGAGTTTTAATTGCTTTAAATTAAAGAGTTGGAATGTAAAAAATTGGTTTTTCAAAGGATTTTGAAGGATTTTTCGCAGACTTATTTTTGCCGCTGCGATTTACTTTAAGAACAATCTGCGTTCTCATGTTCTTCTTAAAATGTGGCCAATCAAGCGCCATTTGCGTTTTCTTATTTCGGTTAATATGGTTTATTAATCAATTCCTTGTCATATCGTATTGATAGATATTGTATTTTTCACGTTTGACGAGAAGTGACGTTCCAGGATTTGCAGCCACACGGAGAGATATATTTTACGTTCATATTGAAGACTGCACAATAGAAACGGGGACTATCGGATAGGTTTGGCGTGCTTACTTCCAATAGCAAAAATTTATTTTTTAATTTTTTTTTTTTTTTTTTTGTTTTTTCACGCTTTCTGAAAATTGTAGCCATTGAAGCTCTTTTATTTACACATCAATAAAATTCGAATGTGACCAGGTACCCTATATGGCTCATAAAGTCATTTAAAAATGTCATTATTATTATCTAGACTTTATCGTACTGCCTGTCAAAGTAACACTCTTTGCAAATTTTATTTACATGAAATTACAGCTTTCATTCTACGATCAGAGGATATCAAATATATTGGCAAAACTGGTGACCGTTTTTTTTCATTGGCCTTAAAAATTTCGTCATTTTTTTTAAGTCGATTCAGGTTTTGTTATATTGCCTAACCTACATCCAGCAGTATTATGCACAAGGCCCATTTATTAAATATTGTTACGTTTTATAAAGAAAATATTTTTTCCTGAAACCTAATTTTAAATATGACCGTTTTATATTTTTGTAAAGACCGGCCATAATACATACTTAGCGCACATTGAACATATTTGATGTACGTTTGCTTGCTTTGCATTTTTCTTTCTATTTTTCAACAATAATTTTAAAATTGTTGCCAATATAACACTTTATTTGCAGTAGTTTTAATGTATTCCAAATCCAGCAACCAAATTTTATTATTAAATATTAATCTGCTGTGGGGTTAGTTTAAACGACTTTAACGTTCACAAATACATTAGATATAAAATTGATAACATAACAGCTGTTGACCTATACATACTTATTTGCAATTTTCTTATGCCCTAAGGCATTTTCACAGTACTGTCTTAATTTCAGGCTGCAAAAAGGAGTGTGTGGGTGAAAGAAAACTAGCTGAAATTTAGGCACGAAAACTATTTAGTTTTTTTGCAATTACTTTTTATGGCAGCTTGAAATTTGAAAAAAAAAACTAAGAACCGGCTCTCACATGTGCCTAAAAATAAATATTTAGTGGTTATATTGTTTATATCGCTTATTTTTTTAAAAAAGTGTCATAACTCAAAACTCATAGTCTGAAACTAAAAGGATTTTTAGGCAAATATTAAAAAAACAAAAAATTCTATAAACATTTTTTAGAAACTATATATTAATATTTTAACGTGAATTTTCTTTTCTATTGTTTAAAACAATGTTAAAATATCATGACCAAATTGAAATCAACAGTAAAAAACAATAAGTTTGCTAAATCGAAAATAATATTTCCGCATTTGTTTAAGATTTACTCTTGAAAAATACGATTTCTGTCACTAGAAATGATTTTTGTAAATTTTGAGTTCAGCTGTTTTTGATGTAAATAACATTTTTATATTAAAAATTAAAAAAAAGAGTAAAATAATAATAAAAAATTTTACGAGTTCTAAAAAAGTTTTCCCAAATTGAAATGTAGAAACGTACGTGGGATTTTAACGCAAAGGTTGAACAAATTTAACATTAAATATTCTAAGTAAACCATTAGTGCTAATAACATAAAGAGAGAGTTTTGCTTTGACACCTTATATCAGGGACGGCTAAGAGCCTTAATATTATGCAAATAGATTACAAGAACTGTAATTGTTAAACTTGTTACTTTTTAAAGATTTTTTGCTACGTTCTAGTCAGACCTAGATTTCAACTAAGTATAGCAGCAAACTTAAAATACAAATTAAACAACTTTCCATCTCTGTCTCTCGTAAGTGCTTATTTTAAAAAATTTTTTATATAAATTTTTTTTGCTATTATATTTATTAGCTTAGATAATAAATAATGTAAGGCTAACTGAGTTACCGAAAAAGTATTAAAGGTTTTATTTATAGATTTATGTAAATATTTACATTTTTCAAAGAAAACGAAAAAACGTCGTGTATTATTTATACAAGGAACGTATGTACGTCTTATCGAATAAAAAGTTTGCAGAAGGAAATTAAAAACAATTAAATAATTTTTAAGGGTAAATTAAGGAATAATTTTTTTTATTGGGGATACACAGAAAAAATTTAATTGTAGAATCAGTTACGAATTTTAGAGAATCAGTACATATTTTTTCTGCCTAAGGACCTACAATGAAAATTGTAAATTTAGACAAACAATTTTGCTAGAATTTTATTGAAAAAATAACAGTTTTAGTTTCAGTTTAAAAAATTTGTTGAGCTGGTTAAATATTTGAATTGTCTAAGCGATAATTTTGTTTGATTTAAAAATCAAATTAAAATGTTATTAGATACTATAAAATAAATTGGCTAAAAAATAAATTATTTTAAGCAAGAGTTTGTTTGAAAAAAATTTTTTGTAGTTTTTTCTGTGTACTACTCCCTACAATTGTACAAATTTTGTTAAAATAAAAATATAAATAAAAAATAACAAATTAAAAAGTTTAAATTTTGTCAAATTAATTAAGAATTAAAATTTGCCACAGATTAGTTTTAGTATATTAAAAATGTATATAAGTACAATCAACTGAAAATGTAACTTTAAGCCAGGGATGTTCATTCAAAGCCATCTACCTAACAAAATGCTTTTTAAATCCACTAATAAATCCATTAAAATTAAGACAATAATTTCTACTAACTTTTCATTTTTTAATTAACAGGAGTTGGTTTTACTGTGCTTTTATACTTGAAAATAGCTAACTTTAAATAACAAGTTTTTTTTTAAATAACTAATTTTGACAAATTTTGATTTTTATTATATTTATCATTATGAGCCAAAATATTTTTTTAAAATCATCGACACTAAATAATGTTTAATATTTATCAAACTTAAATTTTGTTTCTTAATATTAAATTATTTAACAAACAAATCGTTCAAATGCATCATTGGATTTAAATGTTTAAGTAATCCTATAACATACCTAAATATATTAAAATTACAATGTGGGGCGTATGCCATTTGGAAACAAATACGTGAACAATATGTTACTTGCATAGAACTTCTTACACACACAAATGTACTTACATACACGCACACACACTCATTTTACGACTCTCTCACACAAACATTAATATGATATTTCAATTAAAAATTTTGAAAAAAAATGGTTCACTTTTTGAGATGCAACACATTGCTTCAAAAATTTACTATATTTTTCTGAAGTTGCAATAAACTTAAATACAATTGTTTTTTGCTTAAGGGACTAGCAAGCAACTACAAAAATGTATTTTACAGCTCACCAACACTCAAAAAGGTGCCACACCCCAGCCAGTTTGATTTTAAAGTAGAATTAGAAACTTTAAAAATAAACCCCTCTAAATAATTAGATATTTCATGCTAGTTTTTTAATGGATTCTTCCATCTGAAAATATCTAAACGCTCTTAATAGCGTGGCTTTGCTTTCACGTGTTTGGTCATATAGATATAATAAGGGTGTGGCTACAAACATTTCCATTTTCTGGTTTTGTCCTTAAAACATCAAAGGCACTATGACAATTAAATTTTAAATATTTTTTTGCAAAAATTTTAAGTAATCTTATAGAAGGAGAAGAAACTTTTAAAATGGCTTTCCACAATTTTGTTAGGTCTTTCCGATATTTAAATCTGGAAAATATATTTTCTTTTGATTTTTTCAACGGAGCTTTGGTTGTTATGTTACTTTTTGCCTGGAGATTGTTTTTTTTTTTTGTACATCCTAACCAATTTTGCTATTTTTAAGCGCTTCACTTTATGATTAATGCGATGCCAGTATTCTACGAGGAATCTGCTTTCAACGTTTAAAGTTCCATGCAACCTTTTAAAATTTTTTTTCCTTAAAACCATAAAATTTGTTTTCACCTCATGAGCCAGAGTAGTAATGATAGCTCGTCTTTCGGTAAAAAACTCACGAAAAATTACACTTTAAACAGCCCTGAGTTTTTATTTGTCCTAAATGATTTGCAAAAACAATTTTCAATTTCGACTGAAGATTTTGTTTCAATTAGAGTTATTCTGTAGAGCCTTACCCCCTTTGCACGAATATATACCGCTGCATCCATCCAGCTGTCAAAAACGATTTAACAGGTTGTCTGGTGGCAAATTTATATTTTTAAATACGATTATACCAAAAAGGAGTAAACGTTGCGAAAGGAAGGTGACGCCGTGTGGATTATTGATTGTGCGGATATGTTAGTCACGATGTCACAGTAATTATGTAATTGCTCGTTGACAATTTTGTTAAAAGTTTGGTACTCGGCGAATACGTGATGGTCAGAGTGTAAATTTAATTCGTTCGTGGATGCAGAAATTATGCCAACTTTTCGGCTATGAATGCCCCATGCTCAGGGCCCAGTCGATCTTTAAGGACTTCCGAAAACATTAAACCGATTGAAAGCAGTTGACGTGAAAACCCTCGACTTTCAACATGAAAAATAACAGCCTCACTGGGACTTTCAAAAGCAATTGTTTGTGGAATTTTAAAAAAGGTTCTGAAGTCCCATCCGTTTGAAATTCATATCATTCAAGAACTGAAAGAAAGTAATTTTAATTTACGCAAACATTTTTTTAAAACCATGTTGGAGTGTTTTCGCACTGTCAATTACGTTTTTTTGTGCGACGAGGCTCAGTTTTACTTGACAAGCAAACCTGCCATTACTGGTCTCCCAGAACTCGCAACCTTCGATTGAAACACCAAAAACCATCGCACCCGGGCTAACTGTCTGGTGTGCCTTATCCACGCATGAAATAATTAGACCATTTTTTTCGAAAATTGTATAGGCCAGATGACAAATGTCAGTAGTTAAAATTATTGATTAATGACTACGGAATTCTTTTTGCAAAACCTGCGAGCTTATCCATCGTACCATTTACACACATGGTTTCAACAGGATGGGGCGACTGCATACACAGGCAGGGATTCGATGAATTTTTCTCGGGAAATAATACCCCAAAAACTGACCAGTCGCTTTTTGGATATCCCATTGTCAGTGAGGTCGCGAGATCCTACACTCATGGATTTTTTATGGGACTACCTCAAATAGAGGGTTTAGATTGACAGTCCCCAATCTTTGGTGGCTTTAAAGGAAAACATTCGTCGAGAAATCAGTTCAATTTAACAAAATTTAGTGCAGCATGTGGCGCAGAACACAAGGCTCCGTTTTTGTTTAACTCGACGGAAGACATCTAGATAACTTACTTTTTAAAAAATAAAATCCGCATTTCCATTCTATCGTTCAATTCTCCTAAAAAAACTTTGTGTCAATTATCACGTTTTTATTTAAGTTTAAAAATATTAATCTGCTACCAGACACCCTGTATAATGGGCAAATAAATGGTAGGTGTCTATTAAGATTTTTTCAGAATTTTAAGAAACATACCCAGAAAATATCTTGCTTTTCTAAAAAGTGTAATTTGAGATGAAGAAACACTTGTTAACTTTTGACAGAATAATACGTTATTTTTGTATGAGCTGTCCCGAAATACATGAAACTCGCTTACTGTTGTGCTAACAAAAACAATCAGGTAAGTAGTTGCCAAGCTTTAACTAAAAACTAAACTAGAATTTTAAGGGGTTTTTAAACAAAAAGTTGTACAAAGTCTATTTCATTAATTTGTTTTTCAAAACATACCTACAAATATAAATATTAATCCACTTACCAAAAGGTAATTATTCTTTTATAGCGATCTAATTACTATGTAACTTATGAAATAATGGGATCCCATTACACAATTTTAAAAAAGATTTCACTTGGTACATATCTGGTTTTTGATTTATTTGTCCAGTCCAAGCCCGCATGGGTCTATGATTTTTAAAATTCGGTTTTAGCCTTTCCCACAATAATAAAGCCCAAATCTTGTATGCAATAATACAAATACTAATAACTATGTAATTGGTGAAGACAGACTCATCTCCTTTTCAGGACAGTATATCAGGTATATGTTCATCCGTCCACAGTTAAACCTTATCAACTCTTTATCTTCAGATTTAAACAGCTTTGCTGGTAGCAATCTTCTGGTTTTACTGGCGTTTTTAAATTTTTTGTTAAAAGGACGAGTTAAGTGCTAAAAAAAGCTTGTTTTACTCAATATTTTTAATATCTTACACGCTCTTGCGAAAGTATTAGCAAATCTGCTTTTTCTGTTTTTAAAAAATTACATACAAAACATTAGAACTTTCTGGCTCAAAATAATTGAGTAAAAGAGCGACTATTTATTTTAAGGTGGAGTATTTACAAGCTGAAAATAAATAAAAAAAAAGCTTTTACTCATAAAAAGACATGCAACACGTGACGGTAAAAAGAAAACAAACTCATCGCAGACACAAAACTGGACGATTTTTGTTTTCATTGTAGAGGAAGCTCTCCTAAAAAATGAGTAAAATTATAAGAGTGAAAATAGTTTAGCTTAAGAGAAGCCTCCTTAAAAATTAGCTTAAGTTAATAGAGAGGGATATAAATTATGTTTATTTTTAAGTGTAATAACACTACAACGTGTTGCTTCTTTTGAAAATTTTCTTGTCAAGCCACAGTAAAAACAAATGAGAGCAATTGAGAGTGTTAATTTTGAAAGTTTTTATTTATTTTTCAAATTACTACGGCTAAAAAAATGTGTTGGTATGTATGAGTGTATGCAGCATAAGCACTTCTAATGACCGTGAACACGCTTAAATTTCTTCTTGTTGATTTTCATAGAGAGCAACAAATTGTTATTCAACAATAATTGTATGATAAAAATAAATGCAACAACGACCAGCAGATATGAAAATAAAAACTTAAGTGAAACTAAAATAGAAAAAGTGGCAGCATCCTTTTTTCAACAAAAGTATTAGGACTTGGTCAATACGAATTTAGTTGATAGTTAAACATGTGACAGTATAGATGCTGGTCGTGTGCCCAAAATGAAAGCAAAAAAACCCGCTGTTAGAGCATACAAAATTAAATCAACAAAAAAAGAAAAAAAAAATAAATAAAAAAATAAATTAAAAAAAAAACAAATTTTAAAAAATGTTTTAATATATTTCTTAAAGAAAAAAAAGAATCATGAAGTATAAAAAATATGTGGCTTCAAATACAAATTGAACTCTTAATACTTTTGCAAGGGTTTCTCCAATTAATGAGTGTTTTTTTTTAATTCTAACCGTTATTTTTATTGCTTATAATAAATATTTACATACATACATACAAACACATAATATGTGTTTTTTTGTTGTTGTTGTAACATTACCATAAGATACAAAAAGATATATGAGTGAATAGTAAAGCAGTTGCGTAAGTGTGTGTCACGTGCTTGTGTGTTTCTTTCGTAGCTTGATGCTTTAGTTGTAATATCCGTAACAGTTATTTATACGTTTAACGCCAAAGCGGTAGTTTGGTTGTAAGACACTTGACTCTTTTATCGGTCCTTTAAAATTTTAGTTTTATCAAAAAAAAAATTTACGTTTATATAGCTGCATATGTTAAAAAAAGAAATAGATATTTTTTATATATATTTATTAAATTTTTTATTTAAAACTATAACTTACAAAAAATATAAAAAAATCCAAATATTCAAATATATTTTGATGTGTTTTTCATAAGTTAAGGAAAATATTTATTTATTTTAAGAATAAAACTAAAAAAAACTGTGTTGTGCTAAAAAAACAAAAAATTAAGATAATATGTAAAAAGCTTTGGTGAAAATATTGTTAAATAAAACTATTAAAAATGTTTATATATGGAAAGTGTAAATGAAAAAATATATAAAAAAAATTATATAAAAATTATAAATAAAAAAATTGCATTAAATTTTTTTACATTAACATATTAAAAAAATTTTTAAAGTATAAAAAAGTTTTGTTAAAAAGAAAAATGTTTTACAATTTGTTTTAAAAATGAGGTAAAACATAGTAACCAGGCAGTTATTTCATTAAAAAATCAGTGATTTACAATACAGCCTTGTAAGGTGATTTGTCTTACAAACTTGAATTTTAGTTATTGAAAGATAATTATGTAAGGTGTCATTTAAGATCACTTCAAAAAAATATAACTAGAAAAGCAGTTTTGGCAGAGCTTTCTGCCAAGTTAAAGCTTGTAAGCTAAAAGTAGTGGCGTGGCTACGCCCATTTTTCTGCTTCCATTATTTTCACATTAAAAGACGCAAATATGCAAGCAAAATTCCGCCTTAAGAAAATTGATTCTCAAGAAGTAGTAGTATAGAGTTTCATTTAAGTAGAAGTGGCCCCACCCAAACCTTGTTACTGAAATTATGCAATCTGAAGTCACTCTTAAAGCTGCATAAGCACCGGCGAGATATAAATTTACACATGTAAGGCCATTGATATGCACATAAAGTTCTATAGAAATTGGTGAGAAAAAGGTATTAGGAATCAAGATTGTGTGGGCCTGATGCCACTAACTTTGTTTTTCTTGAGAGTCCTTATATAAGACGCCATTTATACGTAGGCTCGACACTAGCCATTAGCTTAAAACCTAGAAGACTTTATATATATTCAAAATTTATTTAAATTGGGACCGGCGGTTTACCCCCATATTCTTAAAAATTAAAATAGGATTATTTAGCGCTTATTTGAAAGATGTCTATGGAGTAATTGTCAAATAAGCCCTTAATAAGCCTACTTTGATTTTTATATATACGAACGCAAGTCCTTAGTTTTTAAGAATGTGGGCGTGGCACCGTTCTTATTAACAGTCGATTTTACAGTATTGATATTGTCGGAAAAAATGTAAAATGAAAATATACATAAAAATTTCAGAAATTTTTAAATAATGATGAAATAAAAAAAAAAATAAAAAACAAATAAAATTTATTTGTGAAATAAAACAAAATTTCTAATTTTCTTGGAAAAAAATTAATTTACACAAAAAATCAAAATATAAAACCTTTGATTCTAATTGCTGAATATTAATAAAAAAAAAATAATAAAAATATTTAAAATTAAAAAAAAATTTTATTAAAAAAACAACAAAGTGAATAATTAAAAATTTTAAATATTTAGTTAAAAGTAAAAAAACGGTTTCCAATAGTAAATTTAATTTTAATAAAACAAAAACTTTTATTAAAAAAATGTTTTTAAACAAAGCAACAAAATGACAGAAGCTCAACCTTCAACTACAAAACAAATGGAAACCACAATCGTAACGTACAACATTTTCAATAAAATAATTATTTATAGTTTGTAAATTAAAAGACATTATCATTAGATGAACTGGTCTAAGAATACCAATTTTTGCATTATAACAATGATATTATTTAGTTTTTTAATTAATTAATTTTTTTAATCAGAGGCACTTATACTACAAATAATGATTTTTTTTTATTAATTTTTTATTTTACTTAAAAGCATTATTAACCACAAAATTTCAAAATTTTAAAACTGATAACACCTTTTTTTAGCTAAATATTTTTCACTTTTTATAATTGTTTTACTTTTGTGTTGTTTTTTATATATAAACATACTTGCTTGTTTACAGGAATTAAATTTCTAAAAAAAGTTCTTAATTTAAACACCTGTAACACACCGTTATTTTATAAAAATTTATTTCAAACATATATAACAATAACACATATTTTTAAAAAAATCACTTAAACCTACAATTTATTTATTGTTGAATTAAAAACAAAAGCAAATTAAACCAAACATATTCGAGCTAAGAAAACTCTAAGAAAAAATTTTCAAAGACGTTATCAAAATGATATTTGGAAACCAGGTTAAAAATTTTGTTAAAAATAATCCCTCCTGAGAAATTTGGTATAATTTTATAAGAACCGGCTTGAAAAATTTGTTTTTTAAACCAATATGTATAACTGGGGTTTTTAATTTTAATAACTGGTTTCTAGCCAATTTATTGAAACAAAATATTGAAAGAAATTTTAGTTTTAACACCTAAAGAGATATTGTTTTTGCTTACCGTAATCAAATTATTTTAAATAAACGGATTTTCGTGAAAAAATTTTGCATAAAATTTCTTTCATGAAATTTTTATTCGCAGACGAAAAGGGCAACATACCGTCTACTTCTCACTTCTTTTCAGATTACAAATAAAAAAAAAATTTTTTCAACAATACTTCTGTTTTGTGTGTTTATTTTGGTTTTCATGCAGCTAAAAAAACACCCGTTACATAAATTTGTATATATATAAGCATTTGTAATATGCATTTATTAGATAATAATATTAACTTAATATGTATGTCTCTCTCTCTCTCGTCTTTTAACATAAAAAAATTTTTTATGCAAATTTTAACGGTTTAGGTCTTGTATTACATATTCATTGTAATATCTCTAAGTAATATTTTAAAATAGATAAGCTTTTTAAGTTTTTTGTAAATATTTTTTTTTTTCAATTGTTTGTCGTTCTTTTGCAATTGCGTCAAAAATGTTTTGTCCTAAAAACTTCAGCCTGTTTTGGTTTTGTAAAATTTTCTTACGACTTCTTTAAAAAATTAGACACTTTGAATACTCGTGTAAATTTATCTTTTAGTTGCACTTAAACGTCTTTAATGTGAAAATTCAAAGGTTTTAAAAACCTGAATATATTGTTTTATTTTAAGCCCCGGCTTTGAAAACTTAAGAAAGAATAACTAACCGAATTTTTTTGGCATTTAAATATTTTTTTTTGTAAACAACTATTTAAAAAATTATATTGGTCTTAACATAAGATGGCTACTTAGTGGCAGTGTTTCCAGAAGATTTTTTTAAAACTTACCCAGTTTTATCTACACGTGGAAGAAACCCTACGCATTTAAGTTAATAAAATGGAAAAAAACGAAATTTAAAAAAATTTTATGCTGGGATAGGTGTGACCATTATTCTTACATTTTTAACTATAACTTAATCTTTTTAAATTTGTCATAAAAAAGTGCTAGTCGTTGTATATTTTTAAACACTTAATCTTAAAGAAGAAAGGACATGATTTCTGCTCATAATGGCCACTAGAAGGCTACGAGGGGTTTCGCCTTACAATTTTAAATTTTGAAGAATTTTGACCTCTTCATTGCTAAACGTAGAGTATTCTCGAGAAAATGTTTGATCATATAATTTGACTTAGCCTAATAAGTTTTTGTAAAATCAAGTAATTTTTGATTTTCATTTGATTTTGCAAAAAGTGCTAAAAATTTTTAGTATAATTTTTTTTGCAGAAAGAATTATTACATTTGAAATAAAAACCTATTGCTATCATAATTGATTTTTTATATACATTTAAAAATGGTGATTATTTCTGCCAAAAAAAAAGTAATTTTTATTTTTTAAATTTGTTTCTATCTATGGGAAACTCTTTTCGTGGGCAGTTTTATGGGGTAAATCAAGCAAAACTTGAAAATACTTGCAAACCGGTCTCACTATAGCTTTTTAGAAACAAATTTTCTAAATATTTTTTTAATAATTTATTTATTTCATACATTAGGATTTACGAAGAAAACCAATAAATATATTCTGGCAAATATAAAAAAATCTATGCGGGTCTTTCTACGCTTGAATACGTAGTGATTTCCTCAATTCTGGCAACACTGCCTAGAGGTATAATTATAGGTTTCTTATATATATGTGTTCAATCAATATAAGATATAATTGGAATATACATATGTTTGAAGTATTTAAAAATGTCATACTATGATCATGAAAATATTACTTTACTAACGTAGTTGGTAAGTAAAATTCCATTCCCTTAGTGATCCTAATTACCTATTATATATGTTGTATTAAAATATTAAGAGCAATTAAAACATATTCTCTGTTTTATCCTTAGAGATAATATAAAGAATTACTGATTTCCCTTAATATACTTTTCTGCTTCTTAATTATATTTGCAAACACTTCTACTCTAATACTTCCTAAGTCATGCAAATGATAAACATATTTCAAGAACCACATCAACTTTATTGATGCTGCTATTGGTTAATAGACAAACGTTTTAAAAACTTTGGCATTTTATATTCATAAAGGTCTAAAAAAAATTTTGTTTAACTGGTCAAATTAAAACCCAAGAAAACTTAACATAATCAATTAACATGGCTTGTTCTTAAATTTATTTTTTATACAAAATTATCATTTCTATTTTTTAACTTTAAAAAAAAACACGCAAAGCTTTGTAATCAATTTGTGTGTATTTTCTAAAACTTTTAGATGAGCTTATTATTAGTTGTTTTTTCATATCAATTTTCATGCTTTTGTATATGCCTTATCTGGTTTTGTATTAAGTCAAAAGTTTTGCATCTAAACAAAATTTAAAATTTTATGCAAATTTTTATATTGAAACTTTTTTCCTTTTTATATAAATTTATTGCCGTTTTAAAGGTTTATAAAAGAGAATTTGTATTTAAATTTTGTTTCAAAAAATTAATTTTAATTTAAAGTTTATTTCAGAGAATGATATAAAATAAAAAAGTAAATTCTTTAAAATAGGTTTTTCATGTACATACGCCCAAAAAAGCTAGCCAGAGATCAGCTAATAACCGATCAACCATTTCAAGAAATAATAAAATACTTACCTAAATGCAAAGTTGCTTTAGCATAATTAGACCCCTAAAACCAATCGCAAAATCATAACTATTTTGTTGAATAAAAAAAAACAAGCTTTTGACAGATTGTAGTAAATGCATCGCTACTGCTTCCTGCTTTGTTTTGCCTATAGCGGGTACTCTGTCAAAACCAGCAAACGTAATTATAAGATATTCAAATGGTTTTGTTGATTTTGCGGAAATAATAATTTAAAACTATATATAAATAATTAAAATTACTTTTGCCAAAAAAGGTTAAAACAAAAAAATTTAAACCTCTTCGCTTTAAAAAAATATTTCATACCATAAAGATGATGCTATCTCTTGACTCCTCAATGTTCTCTTGCGACTTATTATTTCTTTAAAAATTCGAAAACAAATATTTCTTGGGGTTGAAACTTCTATTTTTTTAACAAAAGTCTAAAAAACTAACACCAAAAAAATATTTTATTAAAATAAAAAAAATAATAAAAAAATAAAAAAATATTTTTTTAATCAACAAAACCCTTTAAAATTAAAGTCTATTTAAAATCCCTTCTAAGATAAGTATTTCTTATCCTTGATGTATCACAAAAAAATGTGTGTTTTTTTTCATAGCAGCAACAGTTAGGATAACGGTTACTGTCTAAAAATTACCCTTTAATTTCTTTTATTTTGCTTTGTGACTTAATCCTTTAACTAAAAAAATTGTCTCGAAGATATAAAAAAGAGTAAACAAAAACATATTTTCTAGTTTTTGTGCTGTTTCAAGTCTGCTACCTTTCCACTTTCAAAAAAGGTGTTAATAGAGATAAACAGATTTCTTTCATCTCCTACATCAGTAAAACGTTTTCCTATGTAAATTCTATACAAAGTGTTATTTTCTTTCCTTTTCAACTTTTTTGGAAAGTTTC
Organism: Melanophora roralis; assembly: GCA_963583895.1. NCBI lineage: Eukaryota > Metazoa > Arthropoda > Insecta > Diptera > Rhinophoridae > Melanophora > Melanophora roralis. The sequence goes on from CAUZWR010000070.1 coordinate 17,093, forward strand.
AAAAAAGAAGGATTTTTTAAAGAAAAGTCTTTAACTTGAGTTTCTAGTTAATAGTTGTTGAGTTTTGAGTTTTTATCTTGTAACGAAGATGGAAAGTTGTTTCCTTGAGAAACCATTTTTTTAAGGTTCCATTTTTTTTCTTTTAATGTTTATATTGATTTTCTAAATACATGTGTCAACTATTTTTAAAAGAGCGAACAATTTAGTCAAGCTTAAAATATATTTTATGGAATTTTAAGTAAAAACATATTCACAAAAACACAGGTTAAGTCAACTTTTGCGAGTAAATTTGTTATAATTTTGCAGCCCGCATAAGTCAATGTACTCTGAACAGCATTATTTATTCGCAATTATTGTGGATAAATCAGATTTTCGGTAGATTAACATAGGACCTATGAAAAAAATTGACTGTTCGTTTCAGGAGTACATTAAACAAATGATGATTTTACAATTTATTAATGTACAATTGTCCTAAATACTAAAAAAATAATAAAAAAATTTAATACATTTTTAAAGCAAGCAAAATTTTTAAAAATTTAAGCACAAAAATTTAAAAGAGCCGCAATTTAAATTAAAAAAGAAAAGAAAATCTTACTAAATTGATATTTTTGACATATAATCTCTCATATTTTAAAATAAATATTGCTCTTATTTTTTTGTGTTTTTTAAATTTAATTAACAAAATTACTAAATCAAATTAATTTTAAAAACTCCGAACTGTTAAAAAAGTTGTTGAGTTCCAAAATTATTCCATACTTGCATACATTTTCCAAAACAACATAAAAGCCTCTCAATACGTATACTTAATATTTAATGCAACCTCAAAGTACTCATACGCACCTGTATATTGTAAAAAAAATAACTTAATTTATTCTAGTATGTTTGATCGCATATTATTATTATTATTATTAATTGCATTTTACATAAAACTTGTTAAATAAAATTCTGTTCGATTAAAAATTCAATAAATTATGCAAACTTTTACATGGGAAATAAAGTTTTTTTCGAAAAAAATATTTTTAACATAAATTTGCATGTTTTGTGCTTTTGTTATCTTTTAATCTTCTTTGTTTTTAATTTACATAAACACATACAAACCGACCGAAATAGTTTTGTAAAACCGTTCACTTGAAAATTAATATTTTATTATATGATTGTGCAACAAGTGGAAGAGAAAAAGCTTTTAAATATTTGTTTTAAAAAGTAATGGAATACTGCATTATACAATCATTATTTTGTTTATTTATTTATTGTAAACATGAATTATAATAAATTTTTTACACAGCGTTGGATTTGCTTTAAAACCCTAAGTACGGTTTAATAGTATTTGGTTTTCGAAAAAAAAATTTAGGGAATTTAATTGTATGAAATATTCTTTAATTTTTTAAACATTAAAAGCACTAAACGATTAAATATGAGATTTAATTAAATAAATTTATATATTTGACTCAGTTGTTTAAAAAATAAATTAAACCACTTACACAATGAAAAGTATATACAAAGAAGGCTTTCTTGTTTGCTTACAACCGCACACAAAACAAAAAAAAAAACACTCCTATAAATTATAAAAAACAAAATGTAGAATTATTGTAGTTCATTAAGCAAACACTCTTACTACCAATATTTACTGGCATGCACAAACTATCGCCTGTTCTTGCTTCACAATCTAAAGGAAAACGATTAAATTTTGTTGATGCTACAAAGTCTTTCAGTTTCATAAACGTTTTAAAAACAATTGTTTTTGAATTAATTGTCAAAAAATTCCTTTGGAGCAACCTAAGTTTGAAACTAGAACAAACTTGAATAATTTTGACAATAAAGAGAGAAGTATTTTCAGTATAAAATAAGAGAACCTAGTTAAATTGTCCTCAAACAAAAGGTCCTGTCGTATCTCAATATAGTATTCAAAGAACAATCCTGTACTTGGTTTTATAATCAGACATGACATTTGCTGATTACATTTTTTTGAGAACAATGTCATTGCTCTTATACTAGTTCATGATTTTTTTACAAAATTATTGCTTCGAGCTCTTTATTGATGTCTCTCGAACTTTTTGTAAAACGTGGCATTTAACTTAAGGGGAAATTTCCTGCTAATGTCTTTTACCATCTTAAAAACAAGCATGCCAATTAGCAGTCAGACGTGTATTGACAATTGGGGATTATACTGTTTTTCTCAGTACCCCTGAAGATGCTTAAGGGCCTTAAAACCACTATAGTTTTATTTTATCCAAGAAGGAAAATAGGAAAAGTCATTGGGAATATTCAAAGGATTTTATTTATCAATTCTTATTAAAAACTAGACAGTGCCTCAATACCTTGGCGTTTACCTAGATCACTTCACACGAAAGTCTTGTATAGATGCAAAGATGGCATGGCACAAATAGAGCTAAGAGTGTAACAAATTCTTTTGGAAAAATGATAGAAACTCCGTGCTTTATCTTGATTTTAAACCACTTATCTTACCTAAAACTAATTAGGTGCTGTAATTACTGCTTCTTCCTCCAACACTCATAGATAAAATTTAACGCCATCAACGCAAAATTCTACAAATGAGTGAGCACTTGGCCCAAACAAATCTTTCTTATATAAGCCTTCGACTTTTTACCTTTAACATATTAACGCCCACAAAATTATAATAGGTTGATTAAGGGCTTATTTCACAATTCAAAGAAATTTGGGAATAAGGATACACTATTACGACCTTACTTTAACATGAATTGTTGCTTTCTTTAAAAAAAAGCTAAGAGTGCTATATTCGCCTGTGCCTTCAGAGCCTGCAGGGCTTTTTACACTATTCTTTTCGAATTATGTATGGGTGGAGATAGGGGGTAAGAATGTTCTAAGAAAATGTTTTCAAGGTCCAACATTTTACCTTTCACAGGAACCCTGGTCGCTGTTAGGGGTGTTATCTTTTATAAAATTTATATGTGAGTCCTCTTCGGCGGCAAATAGAGGGTAAGTGTGTTCTATGGATATATTTGGGAGGATAAACTAACTGGAATCGGCCGTGAACTTTACTTCCCAAAGGCCGACTCTGGGGAAGCTATGGGCGTTTTTACATCATTTATGTAATTTTGTATGTATTATTAATATAGGGGTAAGTATGTTTTAGGAATATGTTTAGGAGGTCTGTGATATATTTTTTCTCTAAGGCCGAGTCCGGGGAAGTTGTAGGGGGTTTCAACCTAATTTTTTCAAAATGTTTATGGTAACCTTGTTAGGGGTTGGAGATAGGGGGTTTGTATGTTTAACAAAAATGTTTGGGAGAAAAAACTAGTTGTGGTCGGTCCTACATTTGTCCATTGTAAGTGCATCCTAGAAACTTTGAGCGCTAAAAAAATTTAAGAAAATTTAACCTTGTGTGATAACCTTACGGTCAGCTATCGGGCGATTTGTTTGGTTTTCAAAAGAAAGTTTTTTTGCAGATACTTGTAACAGTTTGATATTGTTTTATGGTCTATGCGACGTCAGAGGATTAAAAAAAGTTGATTTCAACGATAACAGATCGATTACGATATCCATAAGGGCCAAGAAATTAAGTACTTTTTGGGGTCGCAAGTGATTTTTGTAGATTATTGTAGAAATGAAATGGCAAACTTATGTAAACCCTTATTACTGATGTTAAGGATATAAAACAAAATAACCAGCTAAGTCTGATTTCTCTTTTGACTTTTATTCAAATCCTTTTTATTTCCCTCTACTAAAATAAATGAGAGAATAATATTTAATAAAAAAATTGGCTTACAACGCAAAGGAATCTTCCCTTAAAACAAGGGATGTTTGAAGGGTCCTTAATTACTTGTTGTTACAGAAGGGGTTCTTTTTGTATAATCTTGACAACGCGTTGACATTGATGCCGGTTAACTGAAATTTTTCAGACCTTTCTTGTCAGGTTAATTCACCAACTGTGATATGGATATAAAAAGGCCAGTACATATGTATGTATAGGTATACTTAACATTTAAAAGTCGATTAAAAACAATAAAATAAAACAACATGACCTATTTTGGGATACTTAAAGAAAAGTTTGTTTAAAAACAATTTATAAACAAAAAACCTTCTAGCTTTCCAATATAATGTTTGTTTTTCTTTACAAAATTCCACAAAATTAGTAGAATAAATACTTCTCTGTTACTTAAGTCTTGTAGAGCGATAAATATTTTTAAGAAATCCCTACAACGGCTGTGCTGTTAAAGATAAATGAAAACTTAGCAGCACATTTCAAACTTGGCCTTTTGGACAAAAGTTATAATAACAAAATATAATCTAACTGAGGAAGTGTTGAGCTTTGAACTTTATGACTTTTCTTTAATCTTATTCTAGTTATATTAAGTTATTTAATTTGTCTGTTTGTTTGTTTTGTTGTTTTTTTGTGTTCGTTAAAACAATAGCATCAAAACATGCCAATATTTTTAAAGATATGTATGTATTTGTAAACAAAAAGCTTACAAGTTTTTTAAAACTGAATAAAAAACTTATTAACTGACCCCACAAAGTTTAAACTGATATAAATTTTTAACATAATCACGTTTGAAAAACACCGATATTACTGCCTGATTATGCATAAATATGCTTTATAATATACAGGAATTCTGGTAATAAATTTATATTTTTAAGTACATTTGTTTCAAAAAGTAATAACGGGAGCGAGGAAAGTGTGGTGCCGTAACAAATATTAATTGCACAGATTTGTCAGCGCGATGTCGCAGTGGTCGAGTGAGCATCGCCCGTTTGCTGCGCAAACATTTTTTAAGAGTAATGATTCTTACAAAATTGCTTGTCGAAAATTTTTTTTAAAGTTCAGTATTCAGCGAATACGTTTTGGACTGATTGTAAATTAAATTTGTTCGTGGGTGCAGAAATTTAGTGCAACTGCTTCGGCTATGAATCTCCCACGTCCAGGCGCCAGTCGACCTTGAAGGGCTCCCTAAAACAGTAAACTGGTTAAAGGCAGTTTAAGTAAAGATCTACGACTTTCAAAAGGGGAAAGAACAGCATCACTAGATTATCTAAGAGCGATTATTTTTTAAATTTTAAAAAAGGATTTAAAACTCTTTTTGTAATTTGAATCATTCATTATAAAAAATTTTTGTAAACCGTTTAAGCGCTGTAAATCTAATTTTTTGGAGTGGCGGTGCTTATTTTCACTAAAACGGCCACATCAGCAAGAAAAACTGTTGCAAAAGTCTCCAAGAACCCAATACCCTTGATTAAAATACCAAAAACCATTGCATTGCTCCAGGATAACGCATGAGATACTTGGACCATTTTTTTCGAAAATTTTTGGGACCAGGCGACGAATGTTAGCGATAAAAAATATCGACGCCTGATTAAAGAATTCATTTTTGAGAGCGTATGCATCGTAATCTGCACACACTGTCAGAGGTTCGATGAATTTTTTTTGGTAAAATTTCCCCAAAAACTGGCCAGTCACTTAGGGGACATCCCATGGTCACAGAAGTCGCCCGATCTAAGTACCATTGACTTTGCGCGGCCCTACCTCAAAGAAAGGGTTAACAACGACAATCTCTAATAGCTTGTGGCTTTAAGATAAAATATTCGTCAAGAAATCAGCTTAATTGAACCAAGTTTACGTCAGCGTATAGCGCTGTTGAACCGTTTGTTCAACATCTGGATGACATACTTTAAACAAATAAAATCCGTACTTGCATTCCATCGTTCAATGACTATAATAAAACTTTGTGTTAACTATCTCATTTTTATTTAAGTTTGCAAAAAATAATTCTACGCTAAGCTGTTACGTAACCACATAAATAACTATAAACTTATAATTTCATGTTAAAAACAAGCAAACATAAAACAAAAGAAAGTTATAAAAGTTTTTAAAATTAAATTTTCCCGTTACAAAAAAAATCAGCAAAAAACTTTTTGTATACATAAGAGTAAATGTAGTATATGTGGTTATTTAAAATTAACCACAATTAAAAAATTCGCCTTTCAATTAATGCGCTTCAATCAAATCCGCTTTCATTTTTTTCTTTCGGTCTCAGATTTTCTTAATGGGCCCTACAAATATGCTGATACCCTTCATCAAAACTTGAGAACTGTTTGCCCGATTTTGATCAAAACCTCAACAAATGATAATGAGCAAAATTTTTTAAAGCGTCTGAATATAATTTTAAAATTTTTAAGTGTTTAGGAATCATTCAGAAATTAGTGAATATATATTTTTTTCATAAAAAATATGTCTTCTTTTTAAAAACGTTATTAAGAAATTATTAGCGTAAAAATTTGAAATTTTTATAAGTTTTCAAAAAGCTAGAAACATTAGTAATAAAAAAAGATATAGTTCATAAAAATCAATTAACAGTTGTTTATTTTATGATGGCATTAATGCAAGTGAACCGCTGGCAACTGTTTAATAAATTATTTTTAAGGTACCCAGGCTTACAAATTTGGTTACCCAAAAAAATTAATCAAAAGCTTGGTTCATTTTCGCAAGCACATTTGTAAGTAAGGGTCTTGAATTTTGGGACATCGCAAACGAAACTACCTAATTGCTCGGCCAAAAGTTAACTGGCATTTTTTCGCTTCCAATATTACATGCAAAGCAAAAATTTTGCTGGGTTGCTTTTGAAAATTAATTTTAAATTAAGTAAAGTATTAAAAAAATTTAAAACCAATTAACTGTTATCTGTTATTTTCTAAATGAAATTTTGTTTTCTTTTAAATGCACGAAAACAAACTTAAAAGCAAGAAAAAGCCCCTAAAAACAACATTAGTTCCTTTAAAACAGCACCCAAGAAAACTTCAATATTTCAACCCAAAGCTGTTACACAAAATTTAGTTTCAACTATGATAAACAAATGCATATAAAATTTGTTTCTTTTATTCCATGGAAAGGGAAACTTTTTTGTAACAAAACTAGCAAAATTTTTAATTGGCTGCTCGCCACTGGCTCTTCACCAACTATTAGTAGTCAAACAGCATCATAAACACTTTCAGTCAATTAAATTTGGTGGAAGTAAGCTACAACTTGTTACTGCAACTTTGGTGCCAAACACAAGTTTTATAAGTTTTTAGAAAGTTTCTAGCCAAACTGTAAATTATACATACAATTAGCAAAAAAATTTATTGAATTAACACAATTTTTAAAATATTATTTAGGATTTAATCCCAATTTTCTTGTTAATTTATAGGGTTTGTTGTTGGTTAAGTTTGTCTATATGCATTTCATTGGTTCTTACACCAAATCATCAGTAGACTTCAACCACCCAAATTCTTAAAAAACTCATGAATATTTACTGTCTTTATATAATAACCTCATTAAACAAAATGAGAATTACTATAAAAAAACCAAAACGTTCAAGTTTTCCTAAGAATCCAACAAACCATTATTCGCTATTCGCTTGTTGAACGTTTTGGTTTTTTTATAGTAATTCTCATTTTGTTTAATGAGGTTATTATATAAAGACAGTAAATATTCATGAGTTTTTTAAGAATTTGGGTGGTTGAAGTCTACTGATGATTTGGTGTAAGAACCAATGAAATGCATATAGACAAACTTAACCAACAACAAACCCTATAAATTAATTTATTGAATTTTTGAAAACTCAAGCAGGCATCTTAGTTGGGGTTTTTGCCAAGTTTTTTAGAAAATTTTTAAGGTCGTAGAAAATCTAAAATTTTACATGTAAACATAACTAATGTAAAAATAGTAAAAAAAATGTAATTAATTACCTAGATCTTGCAAAATACTTGCACTGTATACTTTTTGCTTTCTTTAAAGTCATTAGTGACTTCTTTTTCAAAACCGAAATAAAACAACACAAATAATATACAAAACTTCATTAATTAAAATTTAGATTAAATACACAAACAATACAACAAGCAACAAATCAAATCGTTTATCATTTACTTTTTACTTTAAATATAATTTATTAAGTTCTTTAAATGGGTTACAAAGGTTGTGCAATTCAAAGGAGTCTTAAGTGGCATAAATAAAACAAGCAGTTTTTACAACTGGCTTAACTTTTTTATATGACTGAAATCAGTAAAATATTCAACAGAATTAATAATTTCTTTATCTGAAATATAAAAATAAATAAATAAAATTGTAAAGTCAGATAAACAGTTTTATTAGAATCTTTAAAATTTTCGCTTTAAAAACATTAATGCATTTTGCTTTGGGCAAATATTTATTTTAATTTTTTTGAGGTTAAAAACATAGTTTAATATTTTTAGGGTCCTTTAAATATTGCTTAAAGAAACCATATAACTTAATGGAATCTAATCTTGGCTATTGAAAAATTTAACAGAGATTAGTAAAAAAAATGCACCTTAAGCCCCTGTGCTAAGCTCCTTATGTGACTTCTGGCACAGGACCGCCAAGAATGGCTTAGGCATAGTCTAATCTGAACAAATTTTGGGTTGTGTATAGACAGCAATGAAGTGAGTGTTTTCTCCCAAGTAATATCCTGCATTTAACCTATCCACTGGCACCATTTAAGCTATAGAAGCGATTTTATAACAATTTCCTTAACTTTGTATGGGAGCCCCCTTGGCGATGGACATACTGAATAAAAATGTTCGAAGAATATGTAGGGGAGCGAAAACTAATGAGGGCTGGGTTTACTCCTTATTTCACTGAGGCCGACTCTGGGGAATTTATGGGCGTTTTTACATCATTTTTTTAAATTTTGTATGGCAGCCCCCTTAGGTGATGGATATTAGACATAAGAATGTTGTTGAATATGCTTAGAGGGGAAAACTAATGTGGGTCTGTGATACATTTTATTCCTCTTAGGCCAACTCCAGGGCAGGCTTAGGAGCTTTTACCCTATTTTTATCAAATTTTGTATGGCAGCCCTGTTGAGGGCTGGAGATAGGGGATAAGTGTGTTGCAAAAAAATGTTTATGAGAAAAAATTATTTGGGGTCGGTCTTACTTTTGATCTTTGTAGGAGCACCTTGGAAGCTGTAAAAGCGATTTAAAAAAAATTTATTTTATATGATATTATTGCTACGGCTGGAGATTAAATGTTTATGAAAAAAATAAATGGGGTTTGGTCTTACATTGCATCCGTGTAGTGGCAATTTCGGGGCAGTTGTAGAACGGGGGAGGGAGGGTGCATGAAAAAGTTAACTTTAACCATAACACGTAAAGGAGGCCAGATGAACACCACTATGAGGACCAAGAAGATATATACTTTTTGGTGTCGCAGATGGATTTTAAAGAAATTACAAAAGGGGTGACAAACTTATAAATAATCTTATCACTTATGTAAAGAGTATGAAAACAGCTATGCAAGTCAAATTTAGCAACTACAGTCATCTACAAAATAATGATGTTGACTATTGCCTTAAAACTTAAAAAATGTTTGCTGGCAAATAACCAAAACTCTCCAGCCGTAGCAATAGCTGTTATTATTGAAGCAACAGTATTCTAAAGTTAGAACTTTAATTTGCAATTGGGATTTGTGTTTTATTACTCTGCACATGAACTCAAAGAAATGCCTTTACTTTAAAATAACCAAATAAAATTTGAAAACAAAAACCATTTATGCAAGTTACAGATGTTATTGCAAAGATAATAAAAGACTGCCAACATACTTACCCATATTCTTGGCAATGCCATTGGTCTACTTCTACTACAAAGACTACAACAACATTTGTAAGAGTGCCCTTTGTTTCAAAGACTTGTTGTTTTCGAATAGAAATATTCATGCTCTAAAGCAGTAAATTCAATTATTTGCTGGATTTAAATGCTATTGACATATAAAAGACTACATAAAGTTAGAAAATTAAGAACAAAGCGTTTTATAGGTATTACAGTTTTACTAATGGGATATATAAAGTTTATTAAAGAAAACAAAATAAAGAATAATAACAAACATGCATGTAAAGTACAGTTTATTTTATTGTTTAACGAGCTTCCTTTAATTCTTATTGCTTTTAAAAGGATATTAAAAATAAAAAAAAACTGAAACATAAAATCTACTGGAGATTTTCTTCCTTTTCCTCCAATGTCCAAAGCAATGTTATAAATGAAGCCGCTGTACGATAGACCTTAAATAAAGTAAATTAATGTTTTTGGTTTTAGTTATTTGTCACTACAAATCCCTCTTGACTTATTTACCCACAAAAATAAACTTAAATTGGCCGTAAAAAATATGCCAGAAATATTGCAGGTCACTTGTGACCGTTTCATGGCAAATATTAACATTCTTTTATTGGCCACCGTCAACTGCTCCCACTGGAAACTTTGATAGATTTCATTTGCCACAGAATTACCCTTTAAAAATAAAAAATACAAAAAGCAAATTATAATTTAGGCTTTTAAATTATGTTCTTAATTTGTTTTTCTACCAAAGTATTAAATAATATTACATCATCATGTCGTTTATTGAAGACAAAAGAAAGTTATAGTCGGTCATCGCGAATATATTTTAACCAACATGGCATTTGTATGGGGGTATATAAAAAAATAGTCGGACAATAATCCTTTTTAGTTAGATAGTGGCAAAAAAGTGAATATAGGGGCAAAATTTGTGAAAGATAAATTATTATTTGAGGCATTTTATGCTTAAAATGCTTATTCCCGCAGGACATTTGTATGGGAGCTCTACCAAAAAATTAACCGATAATGTTTTTATTTAGTGTAATAGTTCAGCATAAAGTTGGACACAAATGGAAAACTTCATCAAAATGGAGTAATTTTGTCAGTTGCAGCTTAAAACGCTTATTTCGGGCGGTCATTGGTATTAAGATAAGAAAATAGACTGACCTTTACTACCAAGATAAGGCTATGTGTCAGTGTCAAAAAACTTAATCGGACCAATTTTCATCAAAATATCTAGAAAACTGCGATCTGTACATTGATAACAAAAATACATGTATACCCAGCTGTACCGGGGGATGGGCGTGGGGAAGGAAGGGCGGACGGATGAATGGGTGGACAGACGGACATGCTTAAATGGACTAAGATGTTGATTCTATTTAAAAGCTGAACAAATCTTATACTTCTTCCTACTAGAGAGAACCCGAAAAAAGTTGTGCTTTCAATACCGGTTTGAAATTTAACTGCACGCAGAGAAAAACATGCACAGAAAGAAAACTCGCTTTCTAAAATCAAGAATTTTATTCTTGAATTTATTCAAAATCTTTTTAAGTACGATCCTCACTTACATTTTCTTAAATCAAGCCTATTCGGATTGCTTCAACAAATCAAGCAGAAAAAAGCTTGTTGTTTTAATATATTATTTTACATTTGAAAACAAAGTGTCTCGGTGGCTTAGAGGTAACGCGCTTGTACTGCAGTGCAGAAATCCCTGGTTCGAATCTCAGCTTCGGTAAGTACAAATATGAAATTTTTCAATTAAAAATTAATTATAAAATAAAAATAAAATACAAAATTCTTCTTCTTTAATAAAGCTCCATAAGTCAAAAAAATGACATTTCACTTTCAAATTAATCTAGTTTACGGCTTAAATCAATCTTTTTCACGCTTACATCAAGTACGGTTCCATACTTAAATCAATCCTTTTTGGCTTAATTGTGGCTAAAAGTAAGAAACTTGTACTTGAAAAATTTTACTTGAGTAAGAAATTTCGTACTTGATTTAAGAAAAACCGTACTCACCGTACTTTTGACACCGCTATGGCTTGATTTAAGTAAAGTTTTCTTAGATAATTTTTTGTGTGTGGTTAAGTATGATCACAGGAATATGATCACGGATAATCTAAACATTGTATGGTTAAGAACACTATTATTAAAACTGAGACAACCAAACTATAGTTGTTGTAAGTCTCAGACGAAAAATTCAATCATAGTTATCATTAAAATTACCACCATTTTTTTGTGGTGAAAATTACTTTCATCTAAAGTAACCATAACCTTTATTAAAGGTTATCATACACCTGTTGCTCTTAGAACATGATAACCATGTTCCAAGAGCGTCAAATATTTAATAACACATTTTCAAGGTAATAGTGGACCATGACCAAAGTAAAAATTACCACAAATATTTAATTATATTTTTAATCATAACAATAATTACATTTTTCACCCAAAACTCACTACAACTGTAGTATGGTTATGTCAGTCATAATAATGATCTCCGTAACCATACAATGATGAAATATACGTGATCATATTTCCCTTGACCATGAACATGGTTAAGTTTTTCTGTTTGTGGGTTTTATAGCTGGTGATCGAAATTGAAATTGTATTTCTATCTTTACAGCTTTGAAGTTACAAAAGGACTTTTAAACTAAGGAGGAAATTTCAAATAAAACAACAAAAGCGTTACTGCAATTTTTCCAAAATTTCTAAATACAATTCAAATATGACTCTATCTTTATAAGGCTTAAGGTACCCTAAAAGTAGCAAAGTACTTCTTCACACGCTTGTTACCCTTTTGAGTTCTAAATGTAAAAAAAGTACCTAAAAATTATTTACATCCTTTTGAGATCTACCGAACAATATTTGAACAGTTTGTTTTTGGTAAAAAAGTAAAAAAATTACCTTAAAAGGATTAAAGTATAACTTTAAGCCGTTTTTTATTCCAAAGAAATCAAAATTTTAAGAAAAGTCCTAGACCCTTTTCGACATTTTTTAAGGCCTTTCAAAAACATTTTGAATTTCATTTCTATTTTTATAAAAAGAAAAGTTGCTTAAAGTACCATTAGAAAACAAACCATTTACTTCTTTTTTCTTATTTAACTTCTTGAGCGCAAATTTAAAAAAATATAAAAAACACGTTAATTTTTTATTTAGAATATTCGAAATCAGTTTAAATGATGTTAAGCACTTATGCTGTACGATAATAAATAAGTCCATCGTTCAGCCAATGACTCTATTCTTTTACACACAGACAACAAAACTCACCTTTCACACATTTACGGGAAATCTTACCTCATCCTGAATCCTTTGACCACCATAACAATACAATATTAATTGCATTGTTACCGAAAGCAGAAAAAATCCATGAAATACTTGATCGGCAAATTTACCACCACGGCTAAATTGAAAGGCCAAACAACAGATTTGTATGCAACTGATGGTAAATTTAACAAAAACGATTACGCAGTATGCCTCGTCAAAATCATTTGCCAGTTTTAAAATACGCATGTGATACTCGATGCAATTGCAAATAGTTTTCGCATTACAATCGGCCATATTTTCCTTTCTGTCACCGGCACAATGCAAGCGATATTTAAGTATACGAAATTGTGCAACAATGTTGCATAGGAACCACGAAAATAAACTATCAATGGACACTGAGGAATAAATAATTGAATAAATGGCCAAAATATTCCAAATGTAGACAATCGTATAGCCAAGCAGGGATTTCTTAGCAATGACATAACTAATGATATAAAAGATATAAGAAAGTTTAGAGATTTAAAATTATTTTGCCTTAATTCTTACTCTCCTTTTAAAGGTGCGTCTAAATTTGTCCAAAAACTCTCGCCATTCCAAGCAGAGAAGCCAGCAATTACAAATGGCGCCAACGAAGCCACGCAACCAGTTGTTACCACAGCCGCATGGTAAAAAGTACAGAATAAATAGTCTTTGCGATTTTCTTTTGCTACGATAACCAGTTCTTTGTCTTTGGCTTTGGAAGAGGGAAATTAAAAAAAAAATTAAATTAAGTTAATAAATATCACCACTTACAGCATTAGGTAAAGGAATCTAAATAAATCATGATATACTTTTAAATAAATCTTTTAAATTTTACTTAATTTAATATTTTTTTAAACACTTAATATTGAGTAATTATTTATCACTTTTTTATAGATTTCTCTCTTTGTAATTTATTTAGTATCCATCTGCGATATGATAAAATATATTTTTTCTTGATCCTTGTTTATAAGAAAGTCGATTTAGCGATGTCTTTTCGACCGTCTGTTCGTGTTATGCTTGAATTCAACTTTTTGAATCCCCCCGATATGTGTAATGTGCGAACAGTCCTGTGGAACAATCATAAACCAGAGTTGCCACACAAAATTGGTTTATTTTTAAATCGCTCCCACCGCTTTCAGGGTGTTTCCAAAAAGGTCAAATGTAAGACCGACCCCAATTAATTTTTCCTCCCAAACATACTTACCCCCTAACTGCTGCCCCTTATGGGGTTGTCATACAATATTTGAAAAAAATTATAGTAAAAATCTCTACAGCTTCCCCGGAGTCACCCATAGAGGAATAAAATGTTTTACAGACCCCAACTAGTTTTCCCTCCCAAACATATTCCTAGAACATACTTACGCCCTACCACCATCACCTAAGGGGGTTGCCATACAAAATTCACAAAAATTATGTTAAAACGCCCATAACTTCCCCAGAGTCGGCCTAAGAGAAATTAAATGTATTACCGACCTTTATTGGTTTCCCCTTATAAAAACAAACTCTCAGTTAATTTTTACGCCCTACCTCCAGAGCTTAAAGGGGCTCCCACACCAAGTTTGGGAAACTTAAAAAAATTTCCCCTACAGCTCCAAGGTACCCGTGGATAGGTCAAATGTAGGACTGACCCCAACCCATTTTTCCCTGCAAACATTTTCCTAGAATATACTTACTCCCTATCTTAACTCCCCAAGGGGGTTGCCATACAAAATTTTAAAAAAATTGGGTAAAAACCCTTACAACTTCCCCGTAGTCACCCTAAGAGGGTTAAAATATGAAACCGACCCCTATTTTAAAACTAAAAGTATCAAATAAATAAAAAAAAGGACATAAATAAAAAACACAGTTCAAAATGCCTCAGTGAAGTCTATACAAGATTCATTTCTTAATGTTAAAAAATAATTTGCAAAGAAACCTTTTTAGCATTTTATATCAAACTTTTTTTTTTGGCTCAAAAACAAATTTATTTATTATCGAACTAAAAAATTACTTTTAATCTCTTTTGCTCAAATCAATCTATAAACAGAAAATACAAGCTTTCTTCTATTTATTGTTTTTCAAGTCGCCCAACTTACCTTCCAGGTTCCACAACCATAACTCTCGTATTAAAGCTACAATCTTTCTACTATTCCACATAAAATATATGAATTTAAATATTGCCATAATGCCCTGCCATAACGGCGACAGCGCGTCTGTAACTTTATCTAAATCTTGAAAATTTTTAATGGCATAAATTGAAATGGGAAAACACAGACTCAACAGTGAGAGCAGTGGCAACCAAGCCAGAATATAACTAAAGATGGTGCATTCCAATGAAGTAGGATTCACTCCGATACAGGCAAAACAGAAACGTTGTATGCGAAAATATCCTTTTATTCCTGGCGGTATATGTAAACCATTATGCTGGCTCATTGTAAATTGAAGTTGATTTCAAGAAAACAATATTACTTTAAATTGTTGTTTGTATTTAAAAGATTTGTTAAACAAAATGTTTTTAAAAGTTTTTTAAGTGTTAAGGGATTGACAAGACATTAATAACTGTCAAGGATTTGTATTTTATTAAAAGACTTTATATACAAAGCATTTTTGCATATAATATAAATATATCAGTGTTAGTTTTTATAAGGAAATATATGTATATGTACATGTGTAAATACTTTAATGCAAATGCCTACCCGTCACTGACGTCTAAAGATACTTATTAGGCCACAAACATACCTACATACTTACAGCTCTTTGATTTACGCACATTATTAATAAACATGTATAAGTATGCGTTAACATGTGTATGTGCAACTTTGTAAGAAGGTGTTGAAAGGTGTTTCTGCTTAACCACGTTTATGTATTAACGCCGCTCTAAATGTACAAAAGTTTTAATCCGCTTAGAAATGCGCTACAATTGACGTATGAAAATTGTTATAATTTTGGCTTTTAAGAGCTAATGAGGGATAAAGTGTTTATTTCTACACCTTAAGGAATATTTAGCATAATTGGTACAAACGAAAAAATAATAAGCAGAGAAAGAAACTCAAAGTCCCTTGAAATATGCTCTTTGCAAAAACCAAACCTAAGCCGAGTTAAGGCAGGTTTTTTTTATTTCAAAGTGAATTGTTTTAGTAACGAGATCTAATTTTAGCTGGTTCTAAGCCTGGCTAAGCCGCTCATTTTATAATTTTAACAGTTTTCTAGAAAAGTAAAAAAACCAAAAAAAAAGATTATTCCCAACAGTCTAGTTTGAAAAAGGCAGATCTCAATAGTTTTTGACTACAGATTTCGTTGATGTTCTAAGAGTTTGCAATATTTCGAAAATTGTTTCGAAAAAAATAGAATTGGAGAATGTTCTTGCAATATTTTTACCCCTATACCTTTTTTATTTGGCCTTTAGCAAAATGCGGTTATTTTAATGCGATTAAGAAAAAAAAACTTAATAAAGTATGTTCACAAGGGGACCAAAAACGGCTCCCACCCCAATCATTATTGAAACTTCATGGTTCGACACAAAGTTTTGAAAGCGAACATTCTTGTTTCGTTTCAATTCTTTTGCGAATCTTTAAGAACCTTTACCATCTTAAATTTTGACAACAAATTTTGACCAAAAAAAAATTTTTTTTGAATATATTTGATTAAAATACAAATTATAAGGAAAGTTTTGTCATTTCTTTTTATTATAATAATATTGAGATGATTTAATTATGTATGAAATAAAATATCGGCCAAATGGCCGTCGCGACCCCGGCGGCAGACTTCCATCCGATAGCCCAAATTTTCAATGACGCTGAGGCATAACTGGGGTTCTATGCTGTTAATGTGCCGAATTAACTTAACCATTAGGTCTGTAATTGTTGCCCGCTTATTGACGTACAGATTTTATTGCAAATAAACCCAAATAAAGAAGTTCAGCGGTGTCAAGTCACATGATCTGGGCGGCCATATTACATTTCCACCACGTGAGATATCACAGCTATTGAATTTGTCGCGCAAAAGCGCCAATGTTTAATTAACTGTGTGGCAAATGGCACCGTCCTATTGAAACCACAAATTTTCCACATCCATATCTTTCAATTCGGGCCATAAAAAGTTTGTTGTCATCTCACGATAGCGAACACCATTCACAGTAACTGCCTGACCGGCCTCATTTTGAATAAAATGCGGCCCAATGATGCCGCCAGCCCATAAGTTGAACCAAACAGTAACTCTTTGTGGGCGCATTGGTTTCTTGACAATCACTCTTGAAATATCGTTCGCCCAAGTGCAGCAATTCCGCTAATTGACGAAGTGAACGATATGCACTTTGATTTGAACTCTTATTTTCATAATAAGCCTGAATAATTTAACGGCTTGCTCGATTGTGTATGATTCAAATTGAGCCAGTCTAAAATTACAAAACGTCAAGTAAAATGCAGAAAAAAATAGACGTTTAGGTTCGGTTCATATTCAATCACCCTTTAGAAAATGCAAAAAAAAAATAATTTGTAAAAATACCTTTGAAAATCATCTATCAAATAAAAAGTGTAAATTTGCAAATATTTATTTTTGTCAAATTAAAAAAACCAAATAGTAAAAATAAATAGTGAAAGTTTATAATCTAGTTCCAGAAGGCCAATCTGGTGGTTTGTGTCCCATCCAATGTGTACTCTTCCATACGTTGTTATTAACTAACTGCCAGTTAGCAGTGACGCACAGTTTTACGATTTCATATATCGAGGAGGAGTTGTCTCAAAGTAGAAAAATTTGGTACATATTTAATTGATAAAAAAAAAAAAAGATTTAAAGTTTAAAAGTTTTTTCTCCAAAGATGATTGTCATTCCATATATCCTTAAAATTAATATTGCCATAACAACATTTAGTACAGATCTTAGTTACAACATGTTTGGTACCTTTTAAAGTTTCTTTTCATTCCAATGAGAGATATTCCCACTTTAAAAATGTATTTCTTTAAAAAAATTAAAAAAAAACGTTTTAGCAAATCCCGTATTATTTTGTCACACAAATCACTTATAATGAGGTAAATGTATTTATTAGATGCACAACACACTTTTTTTCCAATGTGAAACAAACTCTCTTTTATCCTCCGCCTCCCATATATCCTTTAAAATTTTTCAATTAAAAAATTATCATCTTTAGTGTCTTGATTTAGAATCATCCATCGGATATAATTGTTTTTAGTCTCAACTTTTGAGTTTTTTTTTAATGTTTTTACCTTTTCGTCTGAAATTGTTTACATAAGAACCTCTGCTGAAGTTACAAATATTTGATGACCTAAAAGGAGGACAACAATCGTCTCGTGAATTAAATTTGCAAGCTTCGTTAAAATAAAGGGTTAGGATCTTTTTTACCGATGTTTTGTATTTTTTAGTTAGAAGTTGTCTTTGCGGCCTTAGAAGAGCATAAGGTGAAGAGAATGCAAAAAGATCCTCAACCTCCTGCCTTTAGTTTGTTGAAATAGGTTCTCATAACAAGTAAAGAGTCGGCCCGTGCCTATACTGGAATCGACTTCCTAATATACTGTGTAGGCTGTAATTTAAAAAAAGAAAGGAAGATCTAAAAACTATCAAGCCTGTTGCTCAACTCAGTTTTAAAATTCCTTTTTCAACGTCTGCATTTGCCCTAATAGTGAAGATTAAATTTTATTTTTTTCGTTTCTCCAAGCAATATTTTTTTTTTTTTTTTTTTTGTTTCATATATTTATTATTGAATCTTCGCCTATGGCGAACTAACAATAAGTGTTCAAATCTTAAAACTAGGTAGTTAATATAAGTCTAGCCAGTGCCAGACTAAAATTTAAGTTCTCATATTAATTATCAAGCTTCATATAAGCGCAATAGTATCCCTCCTTTTCAGGCGGGTGTGCCCACTATGTTGCAGGATGTTTCGGGCGAGCGGATTTGGGTGAGCTTCCAGCTTATTTAAATACTTGTCCACATAGTTCAGGATTTCGCATTTAACTAGTGGAACTAGTAGATCCTTGTGGATGTTGCTGTTTTTAACATACCAAGGAGCACCAGTTATCATTCTTAGGATTTTGTTTTGCCTGCGTTGAATTTTTTCGATGTTAGAGGCGGAAGCAATGCCCCATAATTGTATACCGTAGCACCAAATTGGTTTTAAAATTGAGTTGTAGAGTAGAAGTTTACAATCCAGACGTAGCACAGAGTTTCTACCCATTAGCCAGTGGATTTGAGCAGCTTTAAGTTTCATTTGCGTCAACTTCGCATCTATATGAGGCTTCCATGTGAGGCGGCGGTCTAGGTGAATACCAAGATATTTTGTCTCGGTTCGTTGAGGCACCATATGGTTGTTAATAAGAATTGGAGAGCACGTTTCTTTGCGTAAAGTAAAAGTTACGTGGGTACATTTTTGTTCATTTATTTTTATTCCCCATAACTTTGCCCATTTTTCAACTTGGGTTACGTGTTGCTGCAATTGGTTTGAAGCCTCTTTAGGGTCTTTATGAATACTAAGAAAAGCAGTATCATCAGCAAATGTCGACGTGTGTGTAAAACTATTGGTTGGCATATCTGCTGTGTAAAGCAAGTACAGAACTGGACCTAGTATACTCCCTTGAGGTACACCAGCCCCTATTGTTTGAGAAGAACTTATTTGGTTTCCCTCTTTGATTTTAAACTGTCGACCGGTTATGTACTTTTCTAGTAGGTTGAAAATATTAGCTGGAAGGTTTAGCTTTAGTTTGTTTAACAGGCCTTCGTGCCATACTTTATCGAAAGCTTGAGAGACATCTATAAAAAGCGCGGAGCAGTACTTTTTTTCCTCGAAAGTTTTTCTTATAACCTGCACCAGTCTGTGAGTTTGTTCTATTGTGCTATGTTGACTTCTAAAGCCAAATTGGTGATCTGGAATGCAGTTGTTTTCATTCAGGATCGGAGTAAGCTTGTTTTTAAGCAGCTTTTCAAACAGTTTTGACAAAGTTGGTAACAAACTTATAGGCCTATAAGACTCCACCTTAGAAGGATCTTTACCAGGCTTAGGAATCATCTTAACTAAGGCAACTTTCCATATTGGTGGAAAATGTTCAAGCCGTATTATGGCATTAAAAATAAAAAGAATTATTCTTTTTGCTGTTAAAGGCAGCTCAATAAGCATTTTGTTGCTTATTGTATCAACGCCAGGAGCTTTTTTATCATTAAGGTTAGCTATAGCTTCTACCACATCTGAATATCGGAAACGTATTTCTATGGGACGTCTAGAAACAACAGGCGGTAATTCCCTCACGTCAGTGCATGTATTAGGAGTGAACACGTTTCTTAAATGGCTTGCGAGCAGATCGCATTTTTCTTCATCATTTCTAGCCCAGGATCCTCTTAGATTGCGCAGTGGTGGTTTTGCGATTACGGGTCTTTTGAGACGACTGGCTGATCGCCATAGAGAATAATTTGTTTGAGGGGTTGCGTCTAGACCTTCCAAATACTTCTTAATTGATGCAATTCTGTGTACCTCCAGCAAGTTTTTTAAGCGATTTGTACACTCTTTTAGCTTCGTTTTAAGTTGGGGCGATCTATGCTGTTGCCATTCTCTTCGCGCTCTCCTTTTTTCAGATAAAAGCTCCTCAACATCGACAGAAAAAATTTTGTTGTATTTGACCTGACGGTATGTTGAAGAAGCATGTTCAACGGCTTTTTTAATGTTTTCATTTAGGATATTTAGGCAATCATCGATTTCTTGGGGAGTTTTTAGTTGTATGTGTTCCGAGCAGTGAGAGCTGATATATTTTTTATATTTTAACCAATTTACTCTTTTTGATAAGAAAAAATCACTAGTTGCTATTTGGTGAGGACTGCAAATAGTGATAATTGTGGGTGAGTGGTCAGAAGATAAATCGAAGGAGGCTTCAGCCTCAATAAGGTCCGGTGATATACCTTTTGCCACGCCAAAATCTATTACGTCTGGAATTTTATTATTGTCCGTTGGCCAATAGGTTGGTTGTCCAGTTGAAATAACGAAAAGTCCTATTTCCGACACTGAGTCATACAAAACACGACCTCTGGGACTAATTAGGCGGGAGCCCCAGTATGTGTGCTTAGCGTTATAGTCTCCAGCAGCTATGAAGCGGGGACCTAATGATTTGTAGAAACTGTTGTACTGATCCTTCGTTATGGAGAATCTGGGTGGACAGTAAACTGATGAAATAACAAGGTTATGGAAAAATTCATCAATGCAGACGTTCGTAGCTTGGATATAACTTTCCGAGAGGCCACCCAACCATTGGTGTTTAATTCTTGATTTGATTAGAATAGCCGAGCCACCACATGATCTATCCCTAGGATCCTTTGAATCGTAAAAAGAATAACCACTAATTTTAAAAGTGCTTCTAGATGTCATATGAGTCTCAGAAATACACATAACATCGATTTTTTGGTTCATCAAGAAATATTCGAGCTCGTTTTTGTGTTGGCGGATGCCGTTTGCGTTCCAGAAACAAACCCTGAGGCAGTTCATGGTCTTTTAAGCATAGCCTGCAGAAAAGCAGACTGCATTTTTTGCATTTCTTGCATCATGTTGGCCATTTGCGCCATAATCTGCGTAAATTGTGTGACCATATTGTCAATTACGGCTTCCAGGCGGCTAAAATTAGGCCCGGTTGGTTCGCTAGTTGGCACTTCTTGTTGTGTTGTAGGCTGGGTAGACTTACGTGAATTAGGCTGGTTAGACTTTAATGCGGCGGCGTAAGAAACTTGATTTGTAGCTGGTTGTGCCAATGGAGGCATATTTGTAGTTGGTATATTTAAAGGCTGGGGAGGGGCAGGAACTATATTCGGCTTAGTTGATCGCTTAACTAAATTAAAAACAGGACAACCTCTATAGTTGGCAGTGTGGTTTCCCCCGCAGTTGCTGCATTTCTTTATCCTAGGATCATCTTTTGGCTTGTCGCACTTGGTCGTATCGTGCAGATCCCCACACACAACACAAACAGTAGGCAACTTACAATAAGTTTTAGTGTGGCCATATTCCTGGCAGTTTAAGCACTGTACGGGCCCAGATCGCTTATGTGGCACTTCCACAGTGACTCGTCGGTGCATAATATATTTTAAATCGTAGATGGGGTGAGTTTCACTTTTTTTCAATTTGATATCACCAGGCTCAAGCTCCACTCGGAATAATGGTTGGGGGTGTTTTTCCCTATTTCTCATATTCGATACCGTCCTAACCATAAACCCTTTGTTTAACAAACTGGTCTTGATCTCTTCTGGGTCAACGTTAGAATCAATGCCTTTAATAACTACCTGAAGGCCTTTTGCGGTCTTGAGTTGGTAGGTATAGAAGTTTTTTCTGAGTTTTTCGAGCTCCGAAACCGTGGCGCGGTAGGCGTTTTCATGGTTCACTTGAATTTTTGTCTCAAATATGTTACCGCGTTTAACGTTTGAAACATAAAAGTTATTTTCCCCAATCAAACCGACTAAAAACTTGACGAGATCATTTGAGTTTTTTTCCCTCAAATAAATGGGAGGTGGCTTAAAGGACTTTTTTTCACTAACATGGGCCTCATTATCCTCTTGCAAAATTGCAAAACGATTTTGCGATGAGGTTGGCCTTTCATCGTCTTTT
>CAUZWR010000071.1:0-32364 GCA_963583895.1 Melanophora roralis
CCACATGCCTAGATAAACTAATTGGGACCTCCTGAACACGAAAAACGCTGTAATTTTTTTTTTCTAAGTACCGTTTTTTAGATAACGGTACTTTTGTGTTTTTCGGTGTATGGTCCCACTCAAACCCTTGTGGAGCCCAACCAAAAAGTCCGATCGAGATAAATGGCATATCGTTGGAAAGGTAATTAAATGTCTTTTCCGTCGATATGCTGCAAATTTCTATCTGATAAGAAATGGCTGAGTTATGGCACCTCAAAGTTCAAAAATTGCCTATTTTTTACGTTTTTTTCAAAATTTTTCATTTTTACTTCGTTTGTTTTCTACGTTATAGTAAAGATCTGGAATGTTTTATTTTTTTACCAAATAGCTTATTTAATTACCAACATTTTAAGCGTAATTTGAAAAAAATCGGATGAAAAATAAAGTTTTTATTAAGGATTTTGTGGAACGACAATATTTTCATCTTCATTGCTCACACACTATATTCGGCGTCCATCAGTTTTGGAATTTGGGAATTTACGTTTGGGAATTTACATTGAAACGACCATAAAAAAATAAAATTTGTTTTTGTTTTCAATACAAGTTCCCGGATTTACATTTTAATTTTAAAAAACAGGCAGGTCTATTATATTGCATCGGATTTTTAAGCAATTAAGGTTTTTCCAAAATTTTATGGTCCTTTACTGTTTAATAAGCGTGCGTGTTTTTTACAGGTAACAAAACGCGCGAAACACCATCATAAAGATGTGTTTTTTTTTTAACAGTTTTCCATGAAAATAAATTTTTTAAATAATTCTTTCAGGCATATAAAAAAAACACATTTTGTAAAAACATGTCAGTTTGGCTTTGTACGTGCAAAAAACAAGATGTGTTCAATCGATCCCAACGAATTTTGTTATGTTTGTGGTGTTCTTGTGAAAAAGAAATCACAACATTTGATGCGAAAAATGAATACGAAAAATTTATCTGAAGCGTATAAGAAGTATTTCGGCTTTCGACCTGCGTCTCTCGACAAACCGTGGACACCGAATAGTGCATGTAACAACTGCCGAACAATATTAAATAAAATTGGTAAGGGTCAAGAGTGTTTCTTCACATTTGGAAAGCCAATGCAATGGAGAAACCAGATCAACCATACAACAGATTGTTATTTCTGTTTAACGGAAAAGGCTATCGGACGTAGAATTGAACCAGTTTATCCAGTTGTTAGCTCGGTGACGTTACCAGTGCCGCACTCAGTATCGTGCCCCAAACCACAGCTGATTGTAGCGGGCCCCACAGAAATACGAAAAAGAACGATAAAAAATGATTCATCAGATGAGTGCAGTGAATCAGAAATGCAATCAAATAAGAAACCCCATTTACTTACTCAGGCCGAGCTCAATGATTTGTGCCGAGATTTGTATTTGCCGAAACAGAAATCTGAATTACTTGCATCACGATTGCAACAGTGGGGATATTGTGCTCCTGAGACACGTGTTACATATTACCGTGATCGCAGCAAACAACTTGCACTTTTCTTCGCAAAAACGACAAACTTTTGTTTTTGTGCCAACATATGTGGTCTTTTCTATGCTCTCCAACAAAATTATGACCCAGAGGAATGGCGTCTTTTTCTGGATGGAGGCAAGGATAGTTTGAAGGCAGTCTTACTTCATAAAGGGAATACGAAACCATCAATTCCAATCGGATATGGAAAATACATAAAGGAAACATATGAAGCAATGAAAGAACTTCTCGATCTCATACATTATGACCAACATCAATGGAAAGTTTGCTCTGATTTTAAATTAGTTGCTATACTATCTGGATTGCAAGGGGGCAATACGAAGTTTCCCTGTTTTCTATGTCTATGGGACAGCCGTGACCGTCAGAATCACTACACCCGAAAAGTTTGGCCCAAGCGAAGTGGACGTACGCAAGGAGTGTACAATATCAAAAATGACCCACTCATTCCTCAGGAGAAGATAATACTTCCTCCATTACATATTAAGCTTGGGTTATTTACAAATATTGTGAAAAAGTTGCCAAAAGACAGTCTTGCCATGAATTACCTTAAACAAAAATTTCCTAGAGCCACAGCGAGCAAAATTGAAGCTGGTATATTTGATGGACCTCAAATTCGGGCTCTGTACGGTGACCAAGCATTTAATGAGCGTTTAGGTCCAGCTCATTTGGAGGCATGGGAAGCATTCCAGGACATCGTTCACAACTTTCTGGGAAACTACAGAAGTCCTGATTACGCAGAGAAGATCGATACATTACTGCAAAAATTCAATGCCATTGGTAAGCGTTGAGTGAAAACATGTATATCAAAAAGGCCGTTATCATTTTAAAATTTATTCTTTTTAACCTTCAGGTTCAAATATGACACCTAAATTACACTTCTTATTCAGTCATTTGGATATTTTCCCCACGAACTTGGGCTCCGAAAGTGATGAACAAGGTGAAAGATTTCACCAGGAAATGGAAGAAATCGAGAGACGTTACAAAGGCTGGTGGGATGAACAAATGATGGCGGACTATTGTTGGTTCCTCATTCGCGAAGATCCATCCGAAAAAAAACGCAACAGTTCAAGTCGCTCGTCATTTTAATTTAATTTTTTTAATTTACGCCGAATATAGTGTGTGAGCAATGAAGATGAAAATATTGTCGTTCCACAAAATCCTTAATAAAAACTTTATTTTTCATCCGATTCTTTTCAAATTACGCTTAAAATGTTGGTAATTAAATAAGCTATTTGGTAAAAAAATAAAACATTCCAGATCTTTACTATAACGTAGAAAACAAACGAAGTAAAAATGAAAAATTTTGAAAAAAACGTAAAAAATAGGCAATTTTTGAACTTTGAGGTGCCATAACTCAGCCATTTCTTATCAGATAGAAATTTGCAGCATATCGACGGAAAAGACATTTAATTACCTTTCCAACGATACGCCATTTATCTCGATCGGACTTTTTGGTTGGGCTCCACAAGGGTTTGAGTGGGACCATACACCGAAAAACACAAAAGTACCGTTATCTAAAAAACGGTACTTAGAAAAAAAAAATTACAGCGTTTTTCGTGTTCAGGAGGTCCCAATTAACTTATCTAGGCATGTAGCTTTCTTGGTATTTTTCCAAATTAAAAATTTGTAAAGCAGTGTAATTAATGTTAAGGCAAAAGCTAATGTACTTTATAACTAAATTTATCTTAATAATTTTTTTAAATTACAAATTTTACAAATTTTAACAAAAAAGCTGCATTCAATCTATAAAAAAATTAATTTAATAAAAAGAATATTTAATAATAAAATTCACAGTATATATACATACAAAAACATTTCTGATTTTTATATCCTTCACATAGTGATAGGGGATATATATCAGTTTGTCATTCCTTTTTTAATTTCTTTATTATCCATTTGCGACCCCATAAAGTATATATATTCTGGATCCTTATACATTGGAAAGTTGATATAGCCATGTCCCTGTGTTAAAATCAAGTTTTCTGAAACGAATTAAGTGATAGGGACCACAAAACTTGGCGCGGATACTCTGAAAAGAGGGACCTAAATCAGGGAAAATTTTTTTTCAGATAGGATCAGGGGAAGTGATAGTTCTCCTACAATTGCACAAAATCGGTGAAATATTTTATGCGCTTAAGCCTAGAAACTATAGAAGCTATAGACATCAAATTCTCTACAAAAAGTAATTACACAACAAAACCTACGCTTTGAAGAACAAATTTTTGGGTGAGAGAAGGGGGTGAACAAGGGGTAGGTCCCATACAAATTAACAATTTTTTGAACTTTTTGTTACGATATATCTCGGAAACTATAAAAGCTATCTACTTTAAATGTTGCACAAAAAGTTACTGGACACGAAGACCTACATTTCAAAAAATGTTTCGGGACAACTTTGGAAAACAAATTTTTTGGGTGGAAGCAGAAGAAAGGAAAGCTTCCATACAAGTAAAAACTTTTAATGAAATTTTTGATACACTATATTCGGAAACAATAACATTTATCGAGCTTTAACCTTCTACAAAGAGTAATTAGACAAAAACGCCTAAACTTTGAGAAAAATTTTTTTTGGGGGAGCAGGGGAAGGGCTATCTCCCATACAAATTTATAATATTTATGAAATTTTCGAAACGCTATATATTTTGGAAACTATAAGAGCGATTGACTTCTAGTATTCTACAAAAATAAATTGGATAATAAGACCTACACCTCGGAAAAAAAGTTTTTTGGGTAGGGCCAGGGGAGGGGGTAGCTCCCATGCAAATTGACGATTTTCGATACGCTACATCTCGGAAACTATAACAGATATCGAAATTAAATGTTCTACAAAAAGTTATAATTAAATAATTTATACATTTTGGAAAAAAAGTTGGGGAGGAGCAGGGGGGCTAGAACATCACATAAAAATTAACAATTTTTCATTAACATTTTTTAAAACTCTCGACCTCAAACCTTCTACATATATTTCTATTATTTATACGAACATTAAAATTTTGTATAGTTTTCTATGGACTTTAAGGCTGGTACAAAGTATTTTTATGATATTATTCGCAGTTCAAAATAACTCGGTTAGAAAAGATGGGCGGGTATATTGAAAGACCAATTTTTTTTTAAGAAAAAAGAAAGATTTTTTTGTTGTTAAATTTACGTTGTGGTTTTTAATGTTAAAAATGATGGATACCATTTCAAACAACTTTTCCAGGACCTTGTGATTGTTCAGTTGTATGTTTGCTTACGTTCTTAGAAATCAGAGATTAGTTAACAATATTAGTAAATCTTTTTGTTCCCTTTTGACAGGTCCTGGGGTTCAAAATTCCAAGCATTCGTATTGGGACTTTTTCTTTTTTAGCGCTAGAGGTTGTACTTTGTATAATTCCCTGTCTGGTTACAACAAAGGGACGACTGACTAAATATAGAATATATCAAAACCTATTGCGGCCAAAACCTATCAATCAATACTTCTGAAGAAATATATGACTGCATTAGAAACGTTATTGAACCTAGAGAAATAGCGGCTGAATCTGATATTCCTACCTACAGTCACATTAGAGACATCAAAGTTCTTTCGATCGATACCACAAAAGTTCTGTCTAAAATAAAAATAGCTTAAAAGGTTCAGACTGACATAATTTTAAGCTTAATTAAAGAAAACACAAAAGATTTCATAAATTTCCCAAAGGTAGTCTAACAAGTACGTAGACATTTGCTGATGATAGTGTTTTTTTTAATACTCATTAAAATTCTGAAGAGGAACCGAACCAACTACTGCTTTATTTTTCGCAGGGTAAGGTGTTTTTCTGTCCTTCTTAATAAGAGGAAAGTGCAAGATAGCGGGCATTGACTTACATTATCACATAAACTTAACTGAAACCCGTTTAATTCGAAAAACTAAACTGTGCTGACCTGGCAAAACATTTGAAAGCACTGGCTCAAAACAGCTTTGCAAAATTGTTGATTCCCATTTAAAACGATCACCAACTCTGCCGCTCCCTCTGATAGCAAAATCTCTATATTTTGTATTTTTTTTTTAA
Organism: Melanophora roralis; assembly: GCA_963583895.1. Taxonomy (NCBI): domain Eukaryota; kingdom Metazoa; phylum Arthropoda; class Insecta; order Diptera; family Rhinophoridae; genus Melanophora; species Melanophora roralis. The sequence continues at coordinate 5,538 of CAUZWR010000071.1, forward strand.
TTCTTCATTTGTGCATTGTACTATTTGCCAGTTTCAATGCTGGGGACAAATTAATCTCTTACAGTGATTTATTAAATAGCTGCCCTTATTATATAACCATAAGTTCTTGACATTCATTTTTCGAAAATTTTTTTAAAAGGTGCATTAATCTTTGTTTCCCAAAAAGATTTTAGTTTAAAAAAAGTTTTCAGCACTTATTCAAGTTAAAATTTAGAAAAATTAACACAACTCATTATAAGTGAAATTTCTATGTAAATTAACATTTAAATAAATAAATACATTGCTTTAAAATTGCACATTCAATTATATGTATGTCAGTATATCTGCCTGTCTGTCTGTTTATTTGTCTGACATTATGCTTGTTAAGTACCCTAAACAATTAAATATGTATATTTCTCTCAAAAAAAGTTTAAAATTGCAATTGTTTAGCAATATCTAGAATTTACAACACAAAAGAGAAACTATAAATTAACTCACTTTTAAATCGAAATCCAATTAATTGTTTTGTAAAATTTTACAATTTGCTTAAGCGGAGAGGGAAAGGGTGACCATAGATGGGCATAAAAATGTAGAAAAAATTATAACAAAAAATGCAATATTTCACTTTGTGTAATAAATTATTTCAAATTGGCTCATTAACAAATATTTTGGAACAAAAAAAAAACAAACAATTAATTAGCTACACAAAAACAACGGACATAAAAATTATTACAATTTGATACAAATGTTTACATACAAATAAATTAGAATAAACATCCATACATTTGTGTATTGACAATAATAACAATTAAACGTTAAGGCTAAAAAATCGCACTATTTTGAGGAAAGTGCCATTAACGTAGCTGCAATTTTTTTTCTTGGGGGGGGGGGGGATTGGTGCGTTTTTTCGATTTGGTGGGGAGGGGGGGCAATGCATCTCCCAGAATGGCCTTCCCACGCCAAAAGCGGAAACATAATGGGAAGTTGGTGGGGGATAAGTAGCTTTTTTGAGTAACACTAAGACAAGGTTATTTTAAATTCAGGTTATTAAGCATAACTTTACCTGTAATCCTCAAGGCCTTTTGCTTATGGAAATTATTCTTAGGATAAGAAAAATTTAATTAAATTCAATCATAATAATATATTTTTTACAAAAAAACATAGTGCATATGGAAAAGTAAACTTCGTCCAAGCTTATAAAATAAAAGAGAAGGGAAAAAGATATTCCGTTTTCCTTTTTCTGTTTTACTTAAGTTAAAAAGGTGATCTTTACAGCTAAAAGACACTACTACTATTCAAAGACTACTGATGATGAAATTGCGAAGCTGCTTTCGAAAATGCATTCTACTCGGGTAGTATCGGTAGAAAAGAACCTGTTTTTTTCAAATAAAAGCGTCGTTCAACATCAACGGAAAAATATTAATTTTTTCTAAAAAAAATAATTTTATAATTAACTTAAACCAAAATAAAATCAAAAATATCAGATAAATGCTCACCTCTGTAAGCGTCACAATTGCGAGCCCTTTTAAGCACATTTTTCATTACGTTCTGACACATTTTACACGGTATTTCATTAATTTTATCACGAATATTTTGTTAAAGTCTCTCCAGTGTCTGGTTTGTTTGAATTAAACTTGATTTTTAGATATCCCTACAAAAAGAAGTCCAGAGCAGTCAAATCAGGCGACCGTGGAGGCAAATTAACATCACCATTTCTTGAAATAACTTGTTTGAAAAAAAAAGATCTCGCAGCAATTCCATTGTAATCCTGGCTGCATGCGATGTGGTACCATCTTGTTAATACCGCATGTTAACCAAGCCCAAAGCATGGAATTGTGACATTTAAAAGCTTTCAATCAAGTGGCAGTTACCGTTACGGCTGCTTCAGTTTCAAAAAAATAAGGTCCAGTGATTCCTCCTTACCAAAATATACACCAGACTGTCACTTTTGATGCCTGCAAAGGTAAGTGATGCATAAGTAGAGTGTCTTCCATTGCACAGAATTAATTATTCTGTTAATTCAAATATCCATTCAAATGAAAATGTGCCTCGTCATTCATTATGATTTTTTTTATAAAAATCGATGATTGATTTGATAAAACGTTTTAACAATTAAAACACGTTGGTTTCTTCTTCACGACTGCCAAATATGAACAGTCAAGACTAATGTTTACCAAAATGGTGACAAAACAAAGAGTTGATATGGCGAAAAGAAAATCTTTAAATGTAATAAGTCAACTTATGGGACGTTTGAAATTTTGCAAAAATGTTCAAATGTCTTGTGGTTAAAAAACATTTACGAACGACTGACTTAAAAAAAATAATTTTGAACCTATCGAGGACCGGGTGCAAACAAAATATGTGAAAAAAGAGTTATAACTAAAAAAAATATAATTTTTGTTTGAATTTAGGTAGTCCATCAAGTCAAAAATATCCAACCCATCCTTTTTTCACATTTCATAATTTAAAATAAAATAAAAAAAAAATCGGATATACTCAATCGTTTTTTTGCTTAACACATAAAAGTAACTTAAATGTCAAATAAAATATAAACGAACTATTTAACTGATATTTGCATACGCTAGCAATTTTAGCCCATATGTTTAACCCTTTACTCTAAACATCTATGAAATTATTTAGTTTTATGTAAATACAAAAAAGAACACACAAACCAAATCTTACATTTTCAACAAAGCCAAAAGAAAGCATATAAATATTTATTTGTTTTGAGGGGTTAGGAAAAGCTCACTTGCTATTTCCTCAACCACTTCTATACGTTTTTCCCAAACTTAAACTGGTGTAATATTGTTTGTCATTTCATTTAGAAAGCACATAAAAGTACACTTACACATACATACATATGCATAAAAACATCAACTTTGGTTTAATAGAGTTTCATGTATGCGTATGTATGTAACATGCATATGTTTTTATGTATGTAGAAATGTATGTTTGTTTAAATAAAGTTGCAAGTTTTGCATTCCCCAATACAAGTTAAGTAAAAGGACTCAAAATTTAAAAACAAATCCAGCTGAAGTTTTTGATATTTTTTCTTTCATTTTTATTTTCTCTTTGCTTAAACTTTTGAAAAACTATTACAACAACAATATTAAATATATTCGAAAACACAACCAAAAACAAACTCAAACTGCAATGAATTTTCTAATAATAAAAACAACGACATAAGAATAGTAAAGAAATATTAAAACAGTCTTAGAAACTGCTCGCATACTAAATAACATATGCATATTCATACCAAAGAAATTTAACTAATTCGTGTTGGGCAAGTTAAATGTTACATAAATTTATGGCATCAATTTAAAAAAAATGCAGTCGTTCTTAACATTTCTAAACATTCTTTTTATTAAAAAAAAAATATTTTGTTAAATTAAAATATTGTTAAAAAAAATGTAAAATTACATTTAGAGCGACCATTTATTTGTTTGTGGCTTCAAATTATTACGCTTTTTTGTGTAACGTTTTTGTAGTCAAAGAGGCACCTTATATTTTTTTATCAAATTAAAATTACTTCCCGAATCGAATAAAATATGATTGTTTGTCCGTCTAGGTATGTAAAAGGACAAATTGCATTTTTAAGAATGTTTGATTTAGAAAATACATTTTTCAAAATAATTTGTACTTTTTAAAAGTTAAATAATTTAATACACTTCCTGATTCTACAAAAAAAAAATACTTAAGGGCAATTCCATTGGGATTGGTATGACCAATTTCCTCACTTTTTTGCTCAAAACTTAAGCAGTTCAAAATTTTAATTTAAAAAAAGGTTTTGGTTTCCAAGAATAGTGCATTTTCAAGCGATTTTAAGAAGACACTGAAAGTACATAATTTTTGCTTAGGTAATGTTCCAACTAAATGATACTCTTTGAAAAAGTCATCATCCCCTATTGGCGATTGGTGCTCTAGTAGAGAGGTGAGAACGAACGGGAGCCATTGACAAGGCTAGCTATGAGCCGGGTGGGGGGATTCTTGTTCTCTTGAATCTCTCCTAGCCAAATAGGAAATAGCAGTACATAAATAATATTATAGACTCCTTAAAACTATAAATAAACGGACCGGAAGTTGATCAACACGAAACTAAGATGTTGTTACTAAAACCCCTATTAAGATCAACAAAAGACTGAAAAACAAAAAAAATATGCCAACCCGAAAACTGCAATTTTGATTCTCTCCTTGATGTTAATGAAGAGAAAATGCCTCTTAACCCATCCAACCATTGATCTTGGCGGCGTTTAATTGAGTTGCAAAGATCCCACATCTAGATTACCTCATTTCATTCACATCAGTAAGAAAACATTTGGAGATTTAACTAGCCATAGTATGATTTATTAAATAATTTCAAAACAAATTAACCATTATAAAAAAAATTTTGATTGATTGAATATTCATAAATGGGTAGAAAAATTTAACTTTAACTTTTAACTAACATTATAGTTATAAAAACAATTCAAGTTCACAAATACTGACTGGTTTTAATTCAAAAAAAAAATTTTAGGGTTACGAAACAATGTACCCGTGACTAAGACTAACTTATTTTATGTAGCGCACCAAGAAACAAAAGTAAATAACACAAAAGAAAAAAAATAAACTTCTTAGATATTCAAAAATAATATCACTTAAAGAAAAAAAGGTATAAAAAATAATTACTTGTTGTTTCTCAGTGATTTAAGAGAATCAAAAACAAAAATAACGGAGACAATCCAAAGAGATTATCCATATTAATGTTGTACAAATATTAATGTTTTAAGACTCACCAATAAACATGTTGACAAGCGCAGCTGTTGATGAGGCCTCTTCAATTGCTGGTGTACAGGTTGGTGCTAATAGGGTTAATCTTGCTGTTTTCTATTTTGGTTTTGTTATAATTACAGAAAGCGCCATATGGGTGTTTCCATAAAAACTTATAATTAACTTAAACTAACTAAAGAAAGAAAAAAAAAACACAGAATTTTAATAGCTTTGATTAAAATTACTAAATTTAAACTTCATTGTGTAATTTGCGGATTTCTAATAAGAATGCAATAAAATTTTAAAGGGATCTTAAAATGACCATTAGGAAAATTTTTGTTAACTTAATTTTCTGAATTTGGTATTTTTTTTTTATATTTATTCAGCACTGATTTGTTTATTTCATATTATAGAGTAGTGACAAGAAAATTTAATTGATTAAGCCGCATTTATAAGCACTATGAACTTTAATTTTAGTTTAACATCAACAAAATACACATAATAGTTAAGTTTTTTCTCTGCTTCTAGATTTGTACTGACCAAATTATAAATATATTTTTCTTGGAATTAATAAATAGATTTAATTGTCAATTTTTTCTTGCCGAATTTCTCGTTTTTCCACTACACTTTTGAGGTTTTGGTTTCTCTACTTTCTTCAGGTGATCGTGAAGTTTTTTATGATACTAAGTCATCTAACGTGATTTTAACGCTACGGGGTGAAGCGTATGTAAATTTGGATACCGTAGGCAGCTCAGCCACTAGTTCTTGTTGCAGTTCTTGTAATTGCTGGTTCGTATTGATTTAATTTCTAATTAGTTAATTTTGTGTTTTTTCCTTGTTTTCTCTTTTTTTTCTTCTTTCTATATTTAACACCTTTGCTGAGATTTTTGGTTTCTTTCTCTGAACAGTTGTGGCAGTAAGATTAAGTCCACTCGATTTTTTCCCTGATTTTTTTGCTAATTTTAGAGTTACTTAGATCTTATGGAGAGTAGAGGGACAGTCTATTGGAAAAGTACAACTTTGGTGCACTACTGCCTGTAATCCAAATTCAACAAAGACAAGGAAATTTATCTTGGAGTGCTAAAGCTCTCGTCAAAACACGATAATGTGCAGCTTTTATATAGTTTTTCTTATGGAATCTATTCAACAAAGAAAACATCCACTTGAAATTAAAACTGGACCGATAGGCATCTAAATATGTTCACCTGTATAATTAATTTAATTTCTCTTACCTTTTCTTTTGTTCTGTTTAAAATTATTTCCCGATGAGGGGTGTAGATTTATAAAAAATTATTGCAAAACCTTTTTAAGGCTTTATTTTTTTATTATACGATCAAAGAAAAATACTAACTATAAAAAAATATCTTTTTATTTCTACACTGCTGATTAAATGGTTTTGATGTGTTCTCTTCGACCGCCGGATTAAAAATAATTTTTCAGTTAAGGGTTTTGTTCTACCAAGCTTCGGTTTATGTCTTTTTCAGCCATAATTCGGCGATTTAACGAAACTTCCACGCGGTCAACCATGATATGCATGGTGTTTACCACAAAAAAAAAAATAAACCAATATAAGGACATAAATACATACATAGAAATAAAAACATTCATTTATTAAACGCATATTATGATAACAAATACAGGGTCTCCAGTATATTTTGAAACTAATTACCTATAGAAAGCCAAACTAAATTAGTAATCTTCAATAAAGATAAGCACAACATCTTGTTGATTTGCAATTAGAAGGCCCCATTTTGCGTGATTTCAATCAAAACAAGGTACCGAGCAAAACAAAAAGAAGCTGTTAAGCTAACAAGAAGGAAAAATATAGTTTTAATGTTATATTTTTGTGTTAGAAAGTTTGCCCTTAGGCAAAGGGCAAGCCCTCTTTTTGGCATTTAAAAAAAAAAAAAAGGAAACAATATTTTCGAATCACAAATTTGTTGGCAACTTAAAATATTAATAAAGGACTTTTTTTTGTATTAAAAGGAATACATTAATTTTTTACGGTTTAAGAAAAAAAATTCTTCTTATTTAAAAAGAACTGAAAAAGAATAACAGTTTCTTCTTCTTTATCATATAAATGCAAAGAAATGTATATAAAGATGATTAGCCTTAACCATTAAGACAATAAAAATAAACAAAAATTACACAAAAACACAATTGATGTGCAGCATGCAGACAGTATGCAACTAAATACTTGCTGACAAGTTGGCAGATGGGTGAAAGTAAAGATTTAAATACTTGAGCTTCCTTTATGTCTACATTTTTCTAACGTTTTTTTTAATGAAATATCCGTTTAAAGCCAGGTTTAAAAGGAAACTTTTCTAAAATTTCAATGGGTTAATATGTCATGTATGCATAAGTGTTGCACTTAATACTGTTTTCTCAAATTAAAATCTAAAAAAAAAAAATTTATCAACCGCAAAATATTTTGAACAAATAGAAAGAAAATAAATTTTTTATAATTAACCTAAAAGGTTGTGGTTTATGACCATTCTATTATCAAGTTTTAATAATTTAGCCCAAATAATATAATTCAATATTTTCATATATTTTGATATTAGTTACACAAAGAACTTGTACATAAAAAAATGAAATGTCCAAAAAGTGTTTCATTTTTGGTGATGTTAGAATAGTCCTCGTTCAAGTTCAAGGATGTCTGGCACGTCCGGCTAATGAAAGAAACTTTATTACCTTTTGATTCAGACCTAATCTTCCTCGTAAACAATTTTTTATACCCGATGGCAAAGTAACGTTTTAAAACTGTAGAGTGAACAGTAATTCGGCACTATGTACCTTAATTTCTCAAAGTATAAAACAAGGCGTTACGTTTTCCAAAAATAAAATAATTTAAAAAATCCGTGTTTTGTATTTATTTTAAACCCTACTTTTTCGCCAATTATTTTAAGAAAACTGTTTTTATTTAATCTAAATAAATAAACTTATCAACTATAAAAAATTGCAAAAAAATTTATAACAAAATAACAACTGAAGTACATAGAGTTTTTCTCTTTATTCTTATTTTCTTAATAATAATTTTTTAACTTGAGTTAATTAATTTCCTTTTTACTATTTCTTGTTTTGTCTTTAATTTCCAAGAGTTATTCCTTTTAATTAATTTTAATCAATATTCATTTTTTGTTGCTTTAAAGATAATTATCGTTAGTTTTTACTTAATTTAACTTTTTACTCTAATATGTTCGTATTTTTATAATCTGTTAGTATTCATTGACATTCATGTAAGACAAAATCAGATTAAGAAAGGAATGCTTTTATTTGACCTAGCCAACTGGGAGAATCCTACTGATTTTTATAAAAAGATGCGGATTTTATTTTAAGTGTCACACTGTTATTATTTTATTATTATAAGTAGTGATTATTAGGCTTTGAATATACTTTCAAAAATAGATTTTTTTAGTTTATTGTCTTATAATTAAAACAATTCATCTACAGGCCACAACTCTTTTTTTCAAAGTAAATAGGTGAGGTTTAATGCTGGTGATAAGGCGAAGTGGCACTTAGTTCATTGAAGTGCTGCGCCCTTAATTTTTTCCATGCCCATATTAAGCTTAATTTTGTTCATTAACCTTTTAAACAACCGTTCAAAGACTTCAGCTGTAACAAATAGTGAGATATAGACAAAATAAAATTTTCATTTTATAGGAGGTGCCACGCCCACAATTTTTTTCAGCCCCCATTAATCTCAATAAAGCATACTAACATTTTTAAAATCAGTATGAAACGTGAAGGGTCTAGCTATAATATTTGTTGACAGACATATACATATGTAAACAACAATTTTCGTTGAATGAAACATATCATGTCCGTTATTCCCTTTCCGGCCATATTTATCCTGATTATGAATATAAATTAATTATAAGCCTGTTACCTGAAGACTTAAGTAACCATACTTATTGAAGTATATCGCACCGTCAAAACTTCAAAAAACAGCCTTTTTCGAGATGTCGGGTATGTATTTTTGCAATTTTTATTGTAATCGGCCCAGCCGCTTTCAAGTTATTGGAATTGTAGCTAACAAAAAAAACTATTTTTTATTATATATATAAGAGTTTAACAATCAATAAAACAGACGAACATTTGAGAACCAATATTTCCAAAAATGTAAAACATATTCAGACACAATATTTTAAATGTTGTAGCATGAAGTTTTATTTATTATATGTAATTTTTGTTTAATTAAGAAGATTTTTGTTTTAGTTATTAATTTGTTAATTTTATTTTGTAAACATATTTGCATAATATTTTATTTGTGTTCCTATTTCTTTGGCATTAACTGTATTTTGTTTTATAAATTTTTGAGTGTTTTCTTTAAAGTTAACTCATTTATATATACATATGTACACTCACGCTCTTTTTGATTGATTTGTTGTTTATCTTTATATTGATTTTGGGTAACTGTTTAATCTCAGCTTTACATTTTTTTTGTCATTTCTTTAAACTTTATTATAAGTATCAATCAAATTTAAAATAAGATTCATTCCATTTGAAGCTGTTGTTTAATAAACATTAAAAATACGGACCAAACTAAACTTTCGTTTAATTTTTAAAATAAGACGATAACAGTAAATTATTTGTGGGCGAATTTAACTTACTTGTTAGTTCAAGCCCTTAATAATTTAAATTAATAATATTGGAAGTAATTGTGATCAACTTGGATGATTCTGTCCGGTTTAGATTCCTTTTATAAAAATATTATTAATTGTTCAAATCGAGTCTCATCTCTTACAATATAAATTTATGACTAGACAACTTTTTCATTTAAAGCCACAAATCTTAAGAAGTGTAGGGTGCTTAAAATTTTTTAAATTATTTAATTAAAAGTTTAGCACAACAGGACAAAGCAAAATGAAGTAGATTATTTTTTTTCTTATTTTTTAGTCAATTGCATTTCAGTTTTAATTTTCTTTTAAACTAATTCTTGTTGTTTGTTGAATACTTAGAAATGTACCCTTAAGATACAAAACAACTTTCAAATGAATAATACTGTATGCCAATATAAAAACAAAGTGCATTTATAATATGAAAAATTGTACATCTATGGGAGCTGTTGAAAAAAGTTAGCTGCTTTATGCTTTAAATATTAGCAAAAATAAAAACTACTTTCAACCCATTACTGATATGCTGAAGAAATATTCTTTTGTTAATGATAAGAGAGAAATTTTTGCACATTTTTATTAAGAAAATTTAAAAAATGCAAATGTTAGTAAACTTAAATTGATTATGTTATTGAAACAAAAGTCTTCTGTCTTAAAAAATCTAAGTTTTAAAAGGTTTACTCGTGTTCTTGAAAATGCAATTAGGAATTAAAAATAAAAATCATTAAAAAAATAAAGACCCTAAACTTGAATAACAACAATGACAATATATGCAGAACAAATTAATTTGAGGAAACATAATTAAATTATCTCCTTTTTTGATCCTGCCGAATTGATTATTAATACGGGCGAATCCAAAGAATAGCTGGTGTTGATATAGGAACGCCTAGCCTATCATAGATAGATTTAAGTTTGAAAAACGTTTTGATCTCCAAAAGTATTTAAGGTAAAACCAAGTGAAATTTAATACTAAAAATCAAAAATTTTTTTCCTCGGACTCCTTAAAAAATAACGATTGTTTTTGTTATCAGCTACTTACATACGATACCTTATCCTCGTCCAACAAATCAGGAATGGATAAAACTATAAAAATTGTTTTTTCTTAAAGTTGGCTTATAAGTTGATAGCATATGCTTAGGTTAGGTTACGAAGGGTAATGACGAGTGCAACTCGCCACCTTCACGCATGGCTCTTAAGCCCACTGTGAATCCCTTCATATGATTAAGTACTTAAAAAAATTTTATTTTTATTTCTGAAATTTGCTTATTTATATTAAGATGATCTAAAGTTTCCTTCTCAAATAAGTATAGCATGATTTCTTGTTGCTGCTTTTGCGTTAAATATTTTTTATAGAAAAAAAAATTGAAAATAAACAACTGCAGAGTTACTTTATTAATTGAGCTTTTATTTAACCCTTACTTGAGCTAACAAAATTACTTCAAATAATTTTCATTTTAAACATTTATTTATCGGATGGATCCTCTGGGTTATGGCAACCATATTCTGAACAGCTTTGAAAAAATTGTGTCCCCAGTATTGTACAAAATGGCAGTATTAAAATAACTGTAAATGTAAAAGTTAAAAAATAATGCTTTGAAGACTGAACGTAAATCATAACAATGTAGCTCTTGCGATTATTATGTTTTGTTTTAAAATATATATTTTAATTTAAAAACATTTTCGCATTACATTCAGTTATGCTTACAAACAAAGTAGGGATCAAATTGTTCGTGCTCAATTCCTAAGCAAGTAGTTTATTTTTTTATATTTGTTTGTGTCTAAATAAAACATCTGCTAATTTTTTTTTGAACTTCAATTCTTACAATATTTCTTTTAACGTTTGAATGTGTAAGTGTATGCATAAAGTAGAAATTCATTTAAAGGGCTCTGATGTATTTTAAGTGCTCCTCACGTTTTGGCTTTTAAGTCCTCGTGTGTTAAAGTATTTACTTGTTGGCTTAATTGTAGGCTTAACTATCTTGTTTTGAGTGTTAGGGTCTCAAAAATTTGTTCCCACACAGTAGTTTTTAAATAAACTATGCACTTGAAATACATACAAAGTACATACGCATTAAATAAATATCAAAAAGATAAAACAAGGCAAATGGTATTTATCTTTAGGAACCTTGAGTGGCAACCCTAAATACTTAGTATATGTCAATACCAAAATTTAATTAAGCTCGACCTATTTCCAAGTTAAACTTAAAAATTGCATAACATTTTCTGGGCTGCAATATGTGGCCGTGCTTGCTAATAAAATTTCCCACCCAATATTCAGGTTTCTTGAGACTGCCTGAACAAACTACACCAGTTATCAAAAGACTAAATATTATTGATTGTTGGACAATTCCTACTTTAATATAATGGATATTTAATTTTCTTTTTAACTCGGCTTTTGGGCTCGACTTCTCAGATGCTCTAATACGATTTTATTAAAAGATAAAGAAGTGCAGCTTGTCACCAAAAGGGCATCTTAAATTTTTAACTTCTCTGTTAAGAAACGAACTTCGTAATTAATAAAGAAAATGTACCCAAATAATTACGCATTTCTTGATATATATTCATACATATTCTTTTACATTTGTAAATATAATATGTATGTATTATTTGTAATTTCTTTGCCATTACAAATTTATCGCAAAAAATTTTTTGCCCTTAGTTTTCGTTAACTTTATCAATAAATCAATAAAGATTGCTATTTAATCTTTGTTTAATGTATTTCATATTAATGACCACCAACATGATCTACAAGTATACTAGATGTTTGAGTATTGTAATATCATTACATATTTGTGTTAACTTACACATACGTAAACACATATTTGTATCAAGTATAACATTTATTAAATGCGGATTTAAAAAGTTGTAATCTCTTCTTAATTAAACAAAATAGAAAACCGCTTTAATTCTTTAGTTGAATAAGTAAAAACATTTAATTTGTTACAAACTAATATAGACGATTGAATTAATGGTCATTGACGTATGATTTATTCTGACAACAAACATTAAGTAAAAATAAATTAATCATACGCATAGTGGTACTTAGTACCATTTGACTCTTTTATTCACAAAAGCGATCCTAAATGTTAAAAAAGTGTTAATGCGTCAATTCTAGTAATCAAAAGGATGGTTTAATTTAAATTAATATTCAAATAAAAAATATATGAGTAAATTTTGATATATGAGTTTGTTTTTGAGCAAAATAAAATTAAAATCAAATATTAAAATCAATATCAATCAAAGTACGGAATTTTGTACCGAAAATTATTATAACTTTTTCTTTAATTTATAATAACGGTTTATATCTTTTCTTTAAAAACTTTTACAAAAACAACAAAAGAAAAAGTTTTTTTAATGATATTTTCAATAAACATTTATTGAAACAAATAATACAGCAAAACAATCAGAGGTTTATGGCTTTAGCCATAAAAGCTATTGAAACAGATTTGGTTTTTACTTTGTTGAAACTTTTTAAAATTACAAGTATAATAAAAAAATTGTTTTTCAATAGTTGACAAAATAATCTTTACTAAAACATTTTTTTACTATTTAGACTCTGTACACGGAAAGAGATTTAAGGGTGAAACTTTGCCCTACTTTTTCCAAAAAATTTAAAAAAAATAAAAAAAAATAAATTAAATGAAAAATAATAAAATTTAAAAAACGTAAGACTTAAAAAAAACTTAAAGAAAATACCACTTTGCAAAACAATAATTTTAAGTCTAATATATTTTATATAAATAAATTTAAATAAAACCTGTTTAGAACTATTTCAAAAACACGGAAAAGTGTTTAAAGAAAAGTAGAGCAGAAATTCTTACAGGTTATAAAAAAACTTTAAATGATTAATTAATATTTTTTCAATTACTTTTCAGTAAGATATTAAAGAAAAACTTACATTAAGGAAAAACATAAAACAGTATTCTATATTAATGTAACAATTATTTTAAGATTTAAAGTCATTTAGCAAACATTTGCATTCCGGAAAAAATATTTTATGTATCATAACTGTTTGATAACTGCAAAACGGCTATTTAAAAAGATGAATATATATGACGTACCACTTTGAGCAGGTATCTCACCTTTAACCATTTACCTTAGATTACCAAATTTAACTTAAAATAGTTTTTGTTTCTTTTTCTGGGATAAAAGTGCATGAAATTCATTTCTTAAATATTCGAATATATAAATGCGATAATAAATAAACAATCGTGGTTCTATGTTTCTTTGCATCTTCTCAGACTTCAACATGCTTTTTTATGAAATAAATTTCAATTATAGTCTTAGAAACTACTTACCTTTTTACGGTGACTAAATAGCTGACATTATAAAGAACGTAGAACCAAACACACACAAATACACATTATCGTGCATCGTGAGTTGTCATCTACACACTAGGATTCACTTGCAGACTACTTAAGTACTTACAACATAACAGTGATATTTTAAAAGGGGAAAGCAAATAACATTATGCAGCAGAACTTTAGACTTCTTAAATTTAACTCTATTTATTTAATAAATTAAATGGAATAATTTAGTTAAATAATTTTATTATTTTAATTAATTAACTTAATTAATTCATTTTTTTAAAACAATTTTTTTTAATTGTAAGTTATTGTTTTATTATGTCAATTATTATTAAAAGAAGGTTTTACGTTTTATAGTGAAATTTTTGGAGGTTTAAAATGAGAACGAGAGAAAGGCATTTTCGAAACTTGCCACAGTTTGTAATATTAGATTAAGTCAAAACTATATTTGCATCGTTACACTGCAGTTCTTTTATTTTACTCTTTACTCTTAAGGTTTTCTGTTTGTTTAGTATTCACATACATTCTTACAATTATACATGAATTTCTTTGCATTTTTACTAGAAAACATGTAAGACTTCTTATTCTGTTTAGTTCTTACTTTTGTCTTACTTTAGTAATAAGTAGATCTAAGACGATATAAGCACTCAACCAATCCGACCATGGAAAATAATAAACAAATGCTTATGAAGGATATTTATGTTAGTACAACAATACCTTAGCCAAGTCACCAGCTATACGTTAATGCAAACACACATATAAAAAATAGCAGAAATATACATTTTATATATGTAAGTATCTATGTCTTTACCACCCATAGTGTGAAAGGTACATATAAGATGTATCTACCAAACGCATTTGCAGTCACTTTTAAAGTATAAGAAGTCAACATCAATGACAACTAGCAAAAGCATTAAAAAAAACAAGTAGAAGCAAAAAAAAAGTATATATGGGTGATTCTGGTATAAGCAGACAATTTGATATTCCAGTTTATTTAAGAAGGAAAAATTAAAATATATCCCGCTTTCTTATTTTTTTCGAATAAAACTTTAAAAAAATCTTCGTAATCACTAAAATATATATTTTCTTACAATTGTCTACCCAAAACTTCAAGTATCATCTCCCTGGCTGTCCAAAGCTCTACTTTTACTTAAATTTGTCTAAATTTCTAACGATTCAAAGATTTCAAACCTCGTTTAAAATGTAACTACTTTAATATATATGAACCATAATATTAACTGTAGCTACAAAATGAGGTGTTGCGATTTGTCCTTCCAATAAAGGGTCCACCCTTCATTCGTTAGCCAATAAAATTCATAAGATTAATTGAAAAACAATTTCCTAAAAGTTGGTCAATTATTCACCAGTCAAGCGTCGATTATATAAAGCCTTTCATATATTTTGGGACAGCCTGCACTATAAACTCAAGGGTAGCAAGAATTCTTACATACATTAGATAATAAATACATCTTTATTATTTTAAATAAAAAAAAGTCAATTGAGGATTTAAAAGAACAAACAAACGATTTAATAGCTAATTATGCTCTGTCGCAAATACTGCTCTGTCATGCTCCGCACAAAAGAAAAGTCACCAAGTTGTTGAAAATTGGCAGAGATGTAAAAAATAGGTGAAAGCGTATGCCTATTTGCACATGTGCTTTTTAAAACGTAATAAAAATATTTACAATGATTAAGCACAAAAATTCTATTAAAATGTTTACCACAACTAATGTGTTATGTAAGTTAAGAGTAAAACTTGCAATTAAATTTCAAATAGACAATAAAAGCAGAACTTTTAAAGTTTGTATGAAGATTAAATAAATAAAAAATATACGGCACCCCTGGTGCCTAATGTCAAATTTTTTTTAAGGAAAACTCTTGAAAACTTTATAACATCAATTAAAAAAACAAAGTTTTATTTGGTGTTACATATGAACAATATATCATATTTAGCGATATCATATTAATTTTTTTAAATTTTGTAGCAATAAAACTACTTGAAACTTTTTAAAGTACAAAACTTTAAGTCAATACAATTGAATAAAATTTTGGTAGCAAAAACTCTTATGTACTTGTTCTAAAAAACCTAGGCAGTTGTAGTTCAGGGCGTCCGCTGGCAGACATACTACTTTGTTTTGCCACCATTTTGTTAAAAATTAGTCTTGACAGTTCATACTTGGCAGTTGTTAAGTAAAGACGTGTCAAGTTTGTTATAGAGAAATATTTGGTAAACCAATAGGTTTTGATCGTTAAAACATATCTGCGGGAAATGGGCGTCAGCTGGTCGGCCTACCCGTCCTGTTACAGGTTCAAAACAGGAACTGGACAAAAGTTGTTGGTCGTGATTGGATAAATAGGCACACATTAAGCAACTGGTTAAAAGGCGTTTAGGTTAAGGGAAAAAATAGAAATATTGGTTCCTGCACATAAACATACATCTGTTTACATATACACATACACACGCAGGATCTTGAACAATTAATGCAAAATTTTTTTATATAGGATTGGCGTGTAACCCGTTCTGAGGTATTAGTTTAGAACCAATCGCCCCCTCCAAAGGCAACACAATGTAAAAGCGACAGGTTCTTTTCATATAAAGCTCAGGGACTAGAACCAGTCTCTAACCTAATTGACCGTTCACGTCAATAGTCTTGGACCAGTTCACTTTCCCGTAGGGTACTTGGTATTAATCCCTTTGTACTTTTTTTTTAAATAAAAATTTTGAATTGCTCTAGCTATAAGCAAAAATGTGAGTAAAATGGTTACACCCCTTAGAACTGAACGGACCTTATAACGCGTGATCCATTTCGAGGTTCCCTAATTTTTTTAAGAAAAAAACGCAGAAAATTCAAATTTAATTGGAAATGTTTATTATCATTTGAAAGAATATTCTTTGGCATTTATTTTTTAAAAATAATGCCTTTCAAATGTTAGCTGTTGCTACGTCGCAGATGGTCCATCCGTTGAGTCCAATTTTCTAGCATATGACACGCGTGACACGCGAAAACTTTAGATTTTACATATTCCCACAGAAAAAAGTCTATCGGTGTGATATCACACGATAATTGGCCGGCTCAAAACGTAAAATTATGTGCTCGCCGAAATGTTCTCTCAATAAATCCATTGATTGAAACGATGTGTTGGAAGTGGCGCCATCATCCTGAAACCAAGTAGAGCATATACTTTCCAATTGACCTTAATTATATGTTTTTTTTTAAACCATCAAATACGAAACCCAGACAAAAATAAAACCGGACATACTTTAGCTGATTCAGAAAGTGATTTTAAGCCGTTCGTTATATCTAAAGCTGGATCTTACACTACTTAAACTAAATAGAATAGAATAATAGAATAGGAATAGGGTCCTTATAAAAAACAAAAAAATACTGGTTTTGAGTCGGAAATAAATTGTTACCTTATTGCTCCACTTGTCTATGTTAAGCTGTTGCCCTGAATGCAATTTGCTTTGCACCACGAAGCTTTAAACTATTCCCAGATACTTTGCTGCCTGATTGGTGTTTGATAGATAGAAAACAGGCAACATTGCCAAAACTAAAAACGTTGAGGTTTGAATTGCAAAGAAAACTGATTTCAAGAAGGCAGCTTAACTGTCCGATAATTTAAACAATAAAGCTTTCATTATCTACAAATCGAACTGATACTGATCCATTTATTGGCAATAAAGGATCCTGCAAAATGTCATAATGTATGCAACGGGGTAATAAAAGTGTATTTAAGCAAGTCTCACTATAAATTTGTAGATAAGTTATGTTTTCTTTGCAATCTTTAATATTTACTTAAATTCATTCACAAAAAAGTACACAAATTACAGAATCTACATGTCCAAATTATATTTTTTTCTTTTGTTTGTTTACTGGTACATTTATACTTATTTAAATATGGTCCAAACACAGACATTAAATGTAAATTTTTAGGGAATTTAAGGACAAAGAGAAAACCAAAACAAAATTTCTTGTTAGACTGGCGCCTGGTTAGGTAATCAAAATGATTTGCATTTGTTTTTTAATTTAAATATTTCTTGTGTAAATGAAAAAGTCTAAAAGTTGTCTTAAATTAAGGATAGTTTATAGCTTTTCTTTTTCTCAGCACCCTACAAAAATATGTTAAGTAAAATTGCTTTAAAGTAATTGACAAGCTTTTATTAATTTTACTTTACCAAAATTTACTGTAGAAAAATGCTAAGAAACCAAAAAATGTTTATAAAAAAGATATTCTTAGAATTATCTCAATTTTGTTATGCAAAAACAGTCGTTGCCATTCAACTTTAAATTCTTCACTGTTGTTTTCGTGTTGCACAGATCATAGGAATACATAATATTTGAGTAAACATATACATTTAAGAAAATCTATCATAAATATTATCATGTAAATTTTCGTTTGTGGGGTTTTTCATTATTTAAAAAAAAAACAGAAGAAAATACCAAAAAGCCCAGAGCAAAAGGCGAAATACTGTAACTTATTTACATAATTTTAACAAAGTGACTACCAGTAAAGTAAATATTAAAAATGAAAAAAATATAAAATATTGTAATTTGCCAAAGGGGAAGGAACTGTCAGAAGAACAATGAGAAAAAACTGCATTTGGATAAAAACAATTTTGAGTGCAATGTTCGCCTGCAACGAACTTTAATTTCCTTAAAACTGAAGTGTCTCTTAAAAGGATTTGTTTAAGGGTTATTTCAGTATTTGCTGAGCTCTGCAGCCGTTTTCCCTCAGCACCAGGAGTGCCGATTTTAAAATAGAAATGAAAGTCAGCTTTTGCCTGATCAATTCTTTCTGTTTTTTATTTTCAAAAATTATCAACTTATATACTAACTTATTCTATAGGTCAGCATTATTTTAGGATATCAACAAACCAATAGTCGGTCTGCTGTTCCCACGGCTTTAGTAAATTTCGTTTTGGTTCCCATAAACAATTGGCACGTGAAAAACATTAATTAATTAATTACATTCAATCAAACTTCATTATTACGGTTTTAGTTCTTTCATTTTCACACAAACAAAAATACCTTGATACTTATTAATGCTGACCCAACATAAACTAAACTTAGAGTAAACAAAGTTCTTAAATTTCTACAGTGGTAAACCTAAGTATGCATACACTACACCCTTACCCTTTTAGGTTTGGGTATTATTAAAAAATGAAACAAAGTTAAAATTAAAAAAATTTATATAAGTATGATTATGTATGCATTTTTATAAAGTGAATTTGAAGCACCTCATCTTCTTATTTCTTATTCATATTGCTACATACAGGATTTTATATTATTTATATTTCTTACATATAACCAATATATGTTAATTTAAGTATTTTTTTAGCAAATTTTTATGCACTAGTTTAGTTCTTGTTTTGTCAATTTCTATGAGTACATTTAAATCTTCTAAGTCTACTACTTTGTATGGGCCTTTGTATGGTGGTTCATACTTTTTTCTATTTAAAACTTTAACTAAAACTAAATCTCCTATTCTAAGATTTATTCTATTTTGTTTCTTTTCAGATTCTAATCCTCTTTTTCTTTTTACTTCGAGAATTATTCCTCTTGCTCTTTGTAATGAGTCGTGAAGTCTAATCTTTAGTTCATTTAAATAGTTATCAATATTATAAATTTTCTTAGCATCATCTAAAATATCGTTTGGTAGTCTAGGAAGTCTACCAAAAATTAGTTCGAACGGTGAATAGTCTGTATCGACATTTGGTGTCGTATTAAAAGCAAAAGCATAATATGGTATCCATTCATGCCAATTAATGTCATTTACAAAATTTAGAAAATATTCATTTAGAACGCGATGATTTCGTTCTATTGTACCTAAAGTTTCATGATGGTAAGGTGTTGAGAAATTTTGTTTTATTTTTAATAATACACAAATCTCTCTCATTAACTCATTGGTAAATTCAGTTCCTCTATCGGTTTTGAGAATGTTAAATAACCCGTATTTTAATACAATATGTTCTATTAAAGATTTTGCGACTGTTTTGGCATCTTTTGATTCCATCGGACAAGCAACAACATATTTTGTTAGTTCACACTGCATGGTAAGTATGTATCTAAATTGTCCGGATGGTCTTAGTGGTCCAACTGTGTCCATTACAACAGTATCAAAACCGTGTGATGGTGTATCTGTTATAGTAAAGGGTTCTTTCGTATTTCTTATTTGTTTATGCCTCTGGCATGAATCACACGTTGTTATGTACTTCTTAACCATTTTATTCATATTCTTCCAAATATATCTTTGTTTTAATTTGGAAAGTGTTTTCCTAATTCCAAAATGTCCTCCATGTGGTGAGTCATGAAATTCTTCTATCAATCTATATTGTGTTATATTATCTTTTATCTCTCTTGGCTTTCTGTATATTATTATTTCTATATCGTTGTTCTTTATATTGTTGTATCTTTCTTTCAATTCTTCGGCCGTTATATATTTAAATATTTCATCATCGTCATATAGTACGTACTTTTTAAATTTCAATTTCCTCAATTTCAATAAAAGTTTCTCCATAAATGTTCCTGAAAACATAGGATTTTCGCTTTTATTGCATATTATGCGCGTTATCTTATCATTCTTTTCTTTTAATTCATTTTTAAATTTTTGCTGCAGCTTGTTATCATATATAAATTCAATCTTTTGGAGCTCCTTAATATTATTTATTGACGTACATTCCCACATATGGAGGTGATCAGTCTCCTTTCGAGATATGCAGTCTTTTATAATAATTCCCTCTTTATCATATTTGCCTTTCGCTTCGTTATTAATTTTATTTCTCATTTCGCTGTTAAACATATTTCTTGTTATTGCCAAGGTTTTCTTTTCTTTCTCATCAATACAGATTGGAATCATGTCTCTTAATATTTGTGAATCTATTTCTACACGCGATAGAGCGTCTGCGTTTGTATTATTCGCTCCCTTTTTATATTTTATTTCAAAGTCATAATCCGATAATTCAAGTCTAATTCTGGTTAATTTTGAAGATGGGTTTTTGTGGGTAAACAAAGCAATAAGAGGTCTATGGTCTGTGACTACAGTAAACTTTCTACCATATAGGTATGGTCTAAAAAATTGTATTCCCCAATGAATACCTAATAATTCTTTTTCGATTACTGATTTATTTTTCTCATGTTTATTCAATGTTCTACTCGCATAAGATATGGGTAAATCGTTTCCGATCTCACCCTGTGAAAGTACTGCTCCCAGAGCTACATTTGAAGCGTCTGTCGTCAGAATGAATCGTTCGTCAAAGTTCGGATATCGTAATATAGGTGGGTTTTTTAATCTGTCTCGTAAAGTGTCAAATGCCATTTGGCAATTTTTTGTCCAATTGAAAGTTACGTTCTTTTTCAATAAATTATTAAGACAATTTGCCGTTTTAGCGAAATCCGGAATGAATCTTCTATAATAATTACAAAAAGCTATAAATCGTCTAACGTCGTCAGCGTTTTTCGGTACAGGATATTGCTCAATTACCTTGTATTTCGTCGGATCGGTTTTTATACCGTTTTTTGTTATCAAATGTCCCAAATACAAAACTTCCGGTTTTAGGAAACAACATTTTGATGGATTCAGTTTCAAATTATACTGTTTCAGTCTATCTAACACTCTTATGAGGTTCTCATTGTGGTGCCTTAAACTGCATCCGAAGATAATGACATCGTCGACGTATAAAAATGCGTCTGACTCTAAACCAGATAATGCTATTGTCAGCATTCTTTGGAAACTGTTAGATGATATTTTTAGACCAAATGGTAGTCTTGTATATTGAAAGTGTCCGTTTGGTGTTGAAAATGCTGTCAGTGGTCGTGACTGTGGTTCGAGTTCTATTTGGTGAAACGAGCTTGTCATATCTAAAGTGGAAAAATATTTAGCTCTACCTAATCTGTCCAATATATCTTCAAGTCTGGTTAAAGGGAATTTATCATTTACTATCCTATCATTCAAACGTCTGAAATCTACAACCAAACGCCATTTTTCCGTGTCGTTTTGTCCTTTTTTTGGTACTAATAATAATGGAGAATTGTATGGACTAATAGATGGTTCTACTATGTCTTTGTCTAATAACTCTTGCACTTGTTTACTTATTTCATCCAATTGGGTCTGTGGCAGTCTGTAGTTTCTAATGTAAGTGGGTATGCCATCATTCAATTGAATACTTTGTTTATAAAAATTGTTTACCGTTAATGGTTCGTCTTCAAGATGAAATACCTCTTGATATTGTCGTAGAATATCACATATGACTCTTTCATTCTCCTCTTCCATGTTCCTGAAATCTAGTTTTTCTAGTAATCTTCTAAATCTTTGCTCTGATTGTCTATCGTTATCGCGCATGTTAGTTTTATAGATTGCATAATTTTTCAATGGTATTGTAGTGACTCTTAACTTTTCTAATCGCACTGGTTCTTCCAATGTGTTTAGAATTTTAACATAGCGTTGGCCATCTTTTGGTATTATAGTGTTTGCTAAAAATATTCCGTTTGTTATTTCTTTACTACACGTAACACTATCTTCGTTTATGTCAATGTTTATAGGTACTATCTTCTCTGTTCTTGGAGGTATAGTTATATTATGTATTCTTTTCGTGTTAATCTCTATTGGGATTGTTATTTTCTCCCCTTCCATACAAGCATTTAGAGTTAATGTCTCATAGTCAATCTGACAGTTGTATCTACAGAAGAAATCTAGTCCTAAAATTCCGTCAGTAATGATTGGAAATGTTTCGTCCACTAATTGAAATCTGTGTGATAATGTTTGTTCTCCTAATATTATTTTCAAATCAGTAGAACCTACTGTCTCCTTGCATTCATTTGTAATGCCACTCAATCGGCAAATATTGTCAGTATTTTTATAATAGTTGTATATTACGTTTTCCTTACAGAGTGATATCTCTGAACCCGTGTCTATTAAAAATGTTAATTTATAGTTAATGTTCTTCACTGATAAAAAGAGAAAATTTGATGTCCCAATATGTAGTGTATAAACCCTTAGTTTTCCCTGTCCGGAGATTCGTATTGAGTCTCCAGGGTTTGTAAGTTTCCCTGTTGTCGTATTGTATGAACATTGGGGTAGCCTCTTTCCCTTGCATTATTATTGTATCTATTACCTCTGTTGTTATAGCTATTGTAATTATTGTAGTTGCTATAGTGTCTGTTTCTGTTATTGTTGTTATGGTTTCTGTTGCTACCGTTAGAGTTCCTATTGATATTGTTATAGTCTCTGTTATTGTCGTTATGGTTTCTGTTGTCATTGTTAGAGTTTCTATTGACATTGTTATAGTTTCTGTTATTGTTGTTATAGTTTCTGGTAAAATTCCTATCCATCAGTGGATTGAGGGAATTTCTATTTCTGTTAAAACCTGAATTGTTTCCATTTGTGTTATTGTTATAGTTTCGCCTATTATTATCATTTATTTGTAATGTCGTAAATGTATCTGATACTTGTAATGCTCTTTCCTGTGTGCTTGCAATGTCATAGGCCTGTGCCAAAGTCTTGGGTTGTGCTGCTATTACAGCTGTTCTTATGTCCTTATATAAACCTTCCTGAAAAACTTCCAATGCCAATTTTTCATTCATGGTCTTAATCGTAGAACGAGCCACATGATTGGTACTGTCCTCTAGTTCGGAAATTTGTGCTAATGTCAAGTCCGCTATCAAAGTGTTAATCCGTTCCTTGTAATTTAGTACATTTCCCTTTTGCCTAGTGTTCCTTAAATCAAAATGTATGCTGCTTGCCGTTCTTGTGGATTTAAAATGTTTTTTTAAAATTGTTTTAAGTTCTTCGAAAGTTTCAGGTGTGTTTTCTATAATCAAAATATCCCTGACTCTGTCTATCAATTTTATCGCCAATACATATTTTATTAGGTTCTTTTTCCCCTGATCATTTAGTTCGGTATGAACCATTTCTGTCATTGAAAGGAAAATATCAACATGTTTTGGTTTTCCGTCGAAGACTGGGATCATCTCTGAAGCTTTTTTACCGTCAAAGTTCGACATGATTTTAGGATTTTCAGCTTTTTGCCCTATTTCTAATTTTTCTCCTTTATGTTCTGTTAGCAGTTGAATTGCTGTTTCTCTCAAACTTTTAAAATGTGTAATTTTTTCATCTCTTAAAGGGTTTGCTAAATGTCCTACTAGTTTCCCGAAATTTTCACTCAATTGTTCTATTGACTTTAGTTTTTCCTGTATAGTTTCTTTCGTGTATTTCTTTGTTATAGATTTTCTAGCATTCACAATTAATTTGTCTAATTCTTCAAAAATCTGTTCCATGAATATAATATATATATATATGTAAAAAAAAAATTTTTATTTAGATTTTATTTATTTAAAATTTGTTCTGTTATTATGCATTTTGTACAGTGTTTCGTACAACTTGTTTCTTTATATAATGTTGCAAGAACTTAAATATGATTACTAGTATAAAAATTATCAACAAAATTATTATAATTTCTTGATCTATTGTTATCTTATTTGTATTTATCGCATTAGCATTCGCATGGCCTTCTATTTTTGTATCTGCGATGCCCATATTGAGTTGTTTTACAATATACTCTATTCTATCTTCTTCGCTAAGTATAAAGGTATGAATCGCTGGATTCATTACTTGTGTAAAATTTCAAAAATGGTTGAAAAGTGTATTTATTAATTTACTAATATTACATTTATTAGTGAGCTTTAATATTATATAAATAATAATGTAATAAGTATTGTTAATTTTTCCAGCCCTTCTGTCTTAGTTCTACAAGTTGTTGTATAAGCCTCTGCTTTTGTTTCCCTTGGCTGATTCCTATAACTTGCTGTAGTTCCTTGCAGGCTTTTTGGTGTTTTAATTTTTTTCCACCTTTCTTCTTCTTCTTCTTGATTTCTGGTTTTGGTTGTGGTTTGAAGTTGGTTTGTCTCGCTTTATACTGCTCGATAGTTATGGGCTTCGGGCCGGCAGACTTTGGTGTCGGTGTGTAATTGGGTGGTTCTTCGATAGGTGTGCCTTCTGGAACGTATTCGTTGTTGATAAATTTTTGCCACCGCTCAAAAATTTTGTCAACCTCTTCTTGAGTCATTTGTTTGATTTTGAGTTTTTTATTTATTATTATTATTTTAGATCCGCAGGATCGCCATGAAGTGTCTCTTAAAAGGATTTGTTTAAGGGTTATTTCAGTATTTGCTGAGCTCTGCAGCCGTTTTCCCTCAGCACCAGGAGTGCCGATTTTAAAATAGAAATGAAAGTCAGCTTTTGCCTGATCAATTCTTTCTGTTTTTTATTTTCAAAAATTATCAACTTATATACTAACTTATTCTATAGGTCAGCATTATTTTAGGATATCAACAAACCAATAGTCGGTCTGCTGTTCCCACGGCTTTAGTAAATTTCGTTTTGGTTCCCATAAACAATTGGCACGTGAAAAACATTAATTAATTAATTACATTCAATCAAACTTCATTATTACGGTTTTAGTTCTTTCATTTTCACACAAACAAAAATACCTTGATACTTATTAATGCTGACCCAACATAAACTAAACTTAGAGTAAACAAAGTTCTTAAATTTCTACAGTGGTAAACCTAAGTATGCATACACTACAAAACTATCCCCAATAATTCAATATCTGTTCAAAACTTTTGAAAAATAATTAAAATAAATTTTTTTTAATTAAAATGGAAAAATATTGAGAGTGGAAAACCAAACTAAAATTTGTAACGTTTTTCGTTTGTCGGTGCAGAAAAAACACAAAGTTTATTGCTACATACATCCCGCCTCCCTCCTGCTGGGTTATATTTATTATTCTGGATTACTTAGACAAACGAACCCTACGGGGAGGTGGACTGGTCCAAGACTAATGACGTGAGCGGTTTCTTAGGGTAGGGACTGGTTCTAGTTCTTACACTTTATATGAAAAGAACCTGTCACTTTTACATTTCATAGTCATTGGAGGGGGCAATTGGTTTAAAACTACCACATCAGAACGGGTTACAGGCCAATCCTATAAAGGCAAATTTTGCAACAATTGTTAAATATCCTGTTCAATCTACTTTGTTTGTATTTACTCGTATGTGTGTGTATATATAAAGAGTTGTGTGCTTATG
Source organism: Melanophora roralis (assembly GCA_963583895.1). Lineage (NCBI taxonomy): Eukaryota > Metazoa > Arthropoda > Insecta > Diptera > Rhinophoridae > Melanophora > Melanophora roralis. The sequence goes on from CAUZWR010000071.1 coordinate 31,272, forward strand.
TGTAGGGACCAGTATTTCTATTTTTCCCCTAACCTCTTTAACATCTTTTAACCAGTTCAAATGTGCTTTTTTAACCGATCACGACCAATAACTTTTGTCCAATTCATGTTTTGTACCTGTAACAAAACGAGCATTCCGACCAATTGGCATCCATTTCCTGCAGGAAAGCTATTAATTTCTGTTTACGGACGGTAGCTTGGACGGTAATGCGTCGCTCCCGGAGAACACTGGCACCGACAAGCACGCAGTACACTGGTACAGATGCAGAGGGTAATATAAATAATACAAAGGACAAATAAGCCACCGCTAAGGGTGTGGTGAGTTCGGAAGCCCCCCTTTCTTTTCAGTACTGGCTGTTAACACGTGGGTGGGGATAAAACAGAATAGGTTGAGATGGAAGGAAAGAAGAAATTTAGAGAAAGATAAGAAAGAAAAAACCGAAGAATGAAGCAGACTTACCAGGGTCTCTGGGGGGAATCGAACCCACAAGCCCCATACTGGTAGACTGGTGGACTTACCACTGATCTACCGGTGCGTCACTAGCAAAAGAAGAATTTGTTTGAGGAACTCGCAAGCTCTTTCCTGCTTCCTGGCAAGACTGCTTAAAGATTATTATTTGGAAAGTTCAGAAACTTCTAGCCAAATTTAGTCTTAAGTGCAGACTGCCTAACTAACTGCTTGAATAACTCCCTTTTTCTTCAGTTTGTCGACCATTTCTTGGCAACACACAGACATGCTCGCTTGTACAATCAAATCAGTGGGTATAAGTTACAGACAACTACAAGCTTATTTTAACATTTAGCAGTTGTGCGACACTAAGTGGGCGCCACCGCTCACGCAGCCATTTGGTTTGAGCATATGCGATATAACATTTTACGTTTATAACATAATCAATATATAATTCATTTAACGTAAAACTTATGATAATAATAATGACAATTATAATGATAGATGAACTCTGACTTTTGCTGTGACAAGTTGACTTGCTACAGACGCCTTCTTGCGTAAATCTCTGTAGGGAATGGAGGATTGCTTAGAAGTTATATGGAGAACTTTGAAATGAGCGTAAATCATAGAAAAAGGATATATTCGG
>CAUZWR010000072.1:0-37833 GCA_963583895.1 Melanophora roralis
ATTTAAACTCAATACATTTTCTTGATGAAGAGTATACAAAGATGAAAGAGAAATTTGTAAAATACGAAAATTGTTACCCAGATATTAAGGTCATAGATCGCTATATTTACATACGTACAAAGTTTGCTACAGGTGATGAAGTGTTAGATTCAAATTCGTGGAAGTTATGGATTCCTAGCAAACTCAAGCCAGAAATTTTAAAACGCTTTCATAACTCGATATTAGCTTGTCACGGTGGAATGGGAAAAACTTTAGAATTAATTCGCAGATATTTTTATTGGCCAGGTTTGGTAACAGATGTTAGAAATTATGTGCAAAAGTGTGAGGTATGCAAAATGACTAAAGTATCCAATAAGAAACTAACACCAGAAATGGGTAAAATGGCTACTTCTGAAAAACCGTTTCAGAGGATGTATATTGATCTCCTAGGGCCTTATCCCAGAAGTAAAAAAGGATATATAGGTTTGCTTATTGTACTAGATCATTTTTCAAAGTATCATTGGTTGTGCCCATTAAGGAAGTTTTCTTCTTCGTTGATAGTTGAATTTATGGAAAATCAAATATTTCATCAATATGGTGTCCCAGAGGTTATTGTAAGTGACAATGGAAGTCAGTTTAGGGCAAATGACTTTAATTCTTTTTTAACCAAGTATGGAATAACTCATACATATACAGCCTTGTATTCACCACAGAGCAACGCATCTGAAAGAGTAAATAGGTCTGTTATTGCTGCAATACGCGCCTACTTAAAAAAGGATCATAGAGAATGGGATGTTAATATCTCCTCGATAAGTTGTGCGCTTCGGAATTCCATTCATAGCTCTATAGGTATATCACCATACCATGCATTGTATGGATTTGATATGATTACGCACGCATCATCGTTTAAATTGTTAAGCTCTTTAGAATGCTTAAGTTGTTCTGATATTAAAATCGAAAGGGACGATAAACTTACTATACTACGGGATCAAATGTCACAAAATATAAAGAAAGCATACGAAACGAACGTTAAGAAATATAACCTGAGAGCTAGACCGATTTCTTATGATATCGGCCAGGAATTATTTAGAAGGAACTTTGCCCAAAGTAACGCAGAGCAGAAATTTAATTCAAAATTAAGTCCAATGTTTGTGAGAGCTAAAGTAAAAGCAAAGTTGGGAAACTGTTATTATGTGTTAGAAGATGTAGAAGGAAAAGGAATAGGAACGTACCATGGCAAGGATATAAGAATATAGAAAATTTCCGGCTAATCTGTTCAACACATTTCCATATTATCCGGTTTTGTAATGTGGGAAATACCCACAGTTTTGTTTTTTAAGATTTTTGTTTTGAAAGAACATTTTTATTATTAAAATTATTACGTACCCAGTAAGAATATATAGCAGAAATATATTTGTATTTCATAGGTGCATTTAAATAGTTAAAATTGGTAACGGATTTTATAGCTGTTATACAGGGTAGGTTCAGTGCAATCTTATACAATAAATCGACAATTTGTAACTTTCTACAATGCTCCCAAATTAATAATTGCCAAAAGTATCTTCAAGCATTTCCAATAAAACTACTAAATCACACCATATTGATTCTCAAAAAAGTAAATGAGGTCTAAAAGGAAATGCCATCATTCTTTTTCGTTTGAACCAGCAAACTTACAACATCGTTTTATATTAACTTGGTTAAAAAAAAATCCATGTGGTTTTTTTTCTTAACACACAATAACCACAAATTGTTAAGGTAAATTAATTTACATTGCGACTATAATAGGGAAATATTTATTTCAATAATTTAATTACATATTTATTCATAGGAAATTACAAGTGGTTTGACTAAATTATTAATTAAACTTTAGTGTCAACGCATGTTTAACTGGTGCCAAATTTTTGATTAATTTGGAAGAAACGAAACAGCTGGGTTATTTTTTTAAATTTCTAAAGAATCTGAACGAAGAAAAAGAAGTTTAATTAGCTAAAGTTCTAAAATTATCTCTATTTTGGCATTTCTGGCACTTAACGGGTTAATTTCATCTGAATTGCATAAATAGGTAATATAACAAAATTTAATTATGACCCTTCAATCTAGTTATCAAAATTCTAATTTTATTAACAGCTGCAATTTTTTTTGTTGCTCGATTTGGACAAGGGATTCGCAAATTTCTCCAAAAATACGAAGGTTGACATATACAGCAGAATTATAATAATTCTCTACAAATACAATGGCCTGTTATTAATTGGTTGATTCCCTTGTAATACCAGAAAGGAAAACCAGTTTCAAATATATAGTGGAGGAGTCGTGACCTAGCTTTAAAAAAAAAAAAAATAAGAAAAAAATTATTATATTAGTGTAAAGTGATATGGGTAACATTTATTAAAATAGAAAAATGCACTCATAAATCTTTTTGGTTACAGCATAGTGTAACGAAATTAAAGAATTTGTAGAAGCATTATATAATTAATTTAACGTAAATCTTTGATTCAAGAGTATTATACAAATGAAAGAGATGACCACAAAACTTTAAATTTCCATAATTTGCTTTGATTAATCTTATATATAAAAGAACAATTTTTTTTTTGTTAGTGACACCGCTTATAACTGAAGAACGGCTGGACCGATTTTAATGAAACTTGAAAAAAAGACATACCCGATATCTGGGAATGCGTTTTAGGCTAATTTGTTTTTGGAAATTCCAACTGGGCGTGGCACCTCCCATACAAATTGAACAGTTTTTTTTTACATATCTCAATACCTATTATAGCTGAAGTCTCAAAATTTGGTACAACTAAATTATTTATTGATGTGCATAATGGAGTTGTGTATGGGCGGAAACAAATAAATGGCGTGGCACCTCCCATACAACGAAAATAGTTTTTTGTATATATTTCAACAACTGTAACAGCTGAAGTCGCCAAACTTCGTACGGATGTTCATAGTGCTAATATGCATAATCGAGCTTTTTATGGACGGGAAAAAATAAATAGGCGTGGCACCTCCAATACAACGAAAATAGTTTTTTGTATATATCTCAATAACTGTAACAGGTGAAGCCTCCGAACTTCGTACGGATGTTTAGAGTGCTAATATGCACAATTGAAATTTTTATGGGCGGGAAAAAGAAAATAGGCGTGGCACCTCCCATAGAATGAAAATAGTTTTTTGTATATATCTCAAGAACTGTAAGAGCTTAAGTCTCCAAACTTTGTACGGATGTTAATAGTGCTAATATGCATAATTAGGCTTTGTATGGGCGGAAAAAAATAAATAGGCGTGGCACCTCCCATACAACGAAAACAGTTTTTTGTAAATATCTCAATAACTGTAACAGCTGAAGTCTCCAAACTTCGTACGGATGTTTATAGTGCTAATGTGCATAATTGAGCCTTTTATGGGCGGGAAAAAGTAAATAGGCGTGGCACCTCCCATACAACGAAAATAGTTTTTTTGTATATATTTCAACAACTGTAACAGCTGAAGTCTCCAAGCTTCGTACGGATGTTTAGAATGCTAATATGTTTAACTGAGCTTTGTATGGGCGGGAAAAAATAAATAGGCGTGGCACCTCCCATACAACGAAAATAGTTTTTTGTATATATCTCAAGAACTGTAACAGCTTAAGTCTACAAAATTTGTACGGATGTTAATAGTGCTAATATGCATAATTGAGCTTTGTATTGGCGGGAAAAAATAAATAGGCGTGGCAACTCCCATACAACAAAAATAGTTTTTTTATATATTTTAACAGCTGTAACAGCTGAAGTCTCCAAACTTTGTACGGATGTTAATAGTGCTAATATGCATAATTGAGCTTTGTATGGGCGGGAAAAAGAAAATAGGCGTGGCACCTCCCATACAATGAAAATAGTTTTTTGTATATATTTCAACAACTGTAACAGCTTAAGTCTCCAAACTTTGTACGGATGTTAATAGTGCTAATATGCATAATTAGGCTTTGTATGGGCGGAAAAAAATAAATAGGCGTGGCACCTCCCATTTAACGAAAACAGTTTTTTGTAAATATCTCAATAACTGTAACAGCTGAAGTCTCCAAACTTCGTATGGATGTTTATAGTGCTAATGTGCATAATTGAGCCTTTTATGGGCGGGAAAAATTAAATAAGCGTGGCACCTCCCATACAACGAAAACAGTTTTTTGTATATATCTCAATAACTGTAACAGCTTAAGTCTCCAAACTTTGTACGGATATTATTAGTGCTAATATGCTTAATTGAGCTTTGTATGGGCGGGAAAAAATAAATAGGCGTGGCACCTCCCATACAACGAAAATAGTTTTTTGTACATATCTCAACAACTGTAATAGCTGAAGTCTCCGAACTTCGTACGGATGTTTTGGGTGCTAATATGCTTAATTGAGCTTTGTATGGGCGGGAAAAAATAAATAGGCGTGGCACCTCCCATACAACGAAAATAGTTTTTTGTACATATCTCAACAACTGTTATAGCTAAAGTCTCCGAACTTCGTACGGATGTTTAGAATGCTAATATGTTTAACTGAGCTTTGTATGGGCGGATAAAAATAAATAGGCGTGGCACCTCCCATACAACGAAAATAGTTTTTTGTACATATCTCAACAACTGTAATAGCTGAAGTCTCCGAACTTCGTACGGATGTTTTGGGTGCTAATATGCTTAATTGAGCTTTGAATGGGCGGGAAAAAATAAATAGGCGTGGCACCTCCCATACAACGAAAATAGTTTTTTGTATATATCTCAATAACTGTAACAGCTGAAGCCTCCGAACTTCGTACGGATGTTTAGAGTGCTAATATGCACAATTAAAATTTTTATGGGCGGGAAAAAATAAATAGGCGTGGCATATCCCGTACAACAAAAATACTTTCTTATATAAGTCTCAATAACTGTAAAAAAACGTGTTCATATTTTTCTTAAACCAGTTGAACGCAATTTTAATTATTAGTTTAAAAGTAACAGAAATAACTTAAAAATTATCAATAAAATGTTTATCCCTTTTACCCCTTAGGATCAAAATTATCACAATTTTATATTCATAATTTTTGGAGACCTGTCGAACGCAATAAAATATAATTTGAGCCCTTTTTTATCTTCTTTGGTTCCGAAGGTACAAAATAGATATAAGCAGTTTCAAAATATGGTTTTTACCCTGTCTCGCTTAATGGTCTAATATTTAAAAAAAAGTACGAAGAATGCATTGATAACTTTGAAACCTGTCAAGCGTAAATTAAAATATAATCCTATCTTTTTTTAGTTCAGAAGCTACAAAATTGACCAATACATAGTTAAAGTCTTGCCCTAAGCATTTAGGCTATGCAATGGTGAATCTGTCTGTAAGATAGCGAGTCATTAACACAATGTTTTTTTATACATTGTTTTATAAACACAACAAACATTTAAAAAAATAAAAAAAAATATATACAAGTGACGGATAGGGCTACAAAATAATGAAACCATTATAAACTGAACTGTTTGGGAAGTTTTTCTTGGTAATAGCTTCCCATCATGAAAGATGCGATTGGCTTCAGCTTTTATATTCATGGTTTATCAGTAATTTTCAGTTATTACACAGTGCAACACGAAAAAAAATAACCATATTCACACATCACTACGTGAAAGAAGACCAAAAAAAAAAAAGACCCGTGTCTCCCAGTTTTGCCCAAAGTCATGCAATTTTTTTGTAATGGGCCCCCAAAGATTTGGGGCCTTGGTGCCATTTTTGCAAAAAGTGATAATTTTCTCAGGCTCATATCTTGCAAACCGTTCGGAATTTTAATTAACTTTTTGAGGCAAATTTGTAGCCCTTTTTATAAAGAACAAAAATAATGAACATAAAAAATTTAAAAACAAAATAATTTTAAATCAAAATCGCAAAAAACTTTAAAAAATTCAAATTTTTTTTACCTTTTTCCCCCTGTTCAGGTCCATAGGTAGCAAACCGTTCAAAATTCAAGGAAACAGTCAACTACAAAAATTTACCTAACATCCCAATTAACAACTTTTTAGAACATATAAACTTCCTAGGAATGATTCTTAACACCGTTTAGGTAGCGCTTATGTAGCCGCAAAAGTTAAAAATTTTACGAAAATTTTTGAATTTCATTTGTTTTTTATTTTCTTCAACATACTGTGCTGTCTATTACAAAAAAATAATAAAAAAATATTCGTATTATTTTTATAAAGTTGATGGCCCTGGACTTGCATATCGCGCTCTCTTAAGTTGAGGATCTTAATCGTCGTCCGAACCTGACTCTGATTTAGAACTTACGGTGTCCACAGGCACGTTGCTTCCAGAATGTCTTCCATCATTAGCTTTTTCTTTTTAACATACCTTATTAACATCATAAAAGGTTATCTTTTGACTCCACCAACATACCTGAAATGAATTAGAAAAGAAATCAAAAATAATGCAAACCATGCAATAATAAAATTGATAATACCTCTGCAAGCAATGCGTCGAATTTTTTGCCTTTGTACCGTTTTTCCATTTGATTTTTTATTAGTTATTAGTTTTGGTACATCTCTTCCCTGTTGGGGCTCATAGTCGGTATCAAATCGATCTCGATTAGTAACACCACTTACTGTAGTCATTTCTGTAAATTTTGTCCTACGATCTGGAGTTTGCGGCCTTGGGAATACAAAATTTTCAGGTGCAAGCACTGGTAATGTGGCTGTTACAGTTGCTTTATAAATTTTGTTCTTCTCATCACGTCTATTTGTGTAATTAACGCATGCATAAGAACTGGTTGCATCATGATCACCTGGGCGATTAATCCAGTTAACCGGCTTACAAAGTTTCATACTATGTTTGCCTCCATTCAACCATGCTATGAGATTATTATAACATTGGCGACACACTGCGTTAGGAGTGTAATTTTCACTGATCAAATCTATTTCGTCGAAAAATGACTTACATGCTCTTTTAAATTCACTAGTTAAAAGATTCTTTTCCTTTTGAAATCTTGTAAAATTTTTTTTTCTGATTTGATGACCGCAAATGTAGCAAAAGAAATAAATATTTTTACACTGCATATTGAAATTGTCAGTTGCGAATGTTGTGTGCGAATTATGCTGTAGAACTTTCTCTATAACTTTCATCGCTGAGATCTCGTTGACGTCGCGCTGTGTAATGCCTCGATGTGAGAGTCGCGTCGTTTTTATATTGTGATCTGCGTTCTTTGATGCGTGTGCGATCGGTGCGTGATCGCATGAGCTGTTTACTGAAATCTTAGGTAAATTTTTGTAGTTGATTTCTTGATAAGTTTGGGTGCAATAATTTCTTCTTTTTAAATTTATCCAATTGCTATTTTATTTTGAATTGTCCTCACTTATTAAAAAAATTGGTAGTAGGTACATATGTAGGTAATTTATTGTTGGTATAAACAATAATTATTAAAAAGTAATAGCAAAGCAATAAAAAAAGTATGTACATAATTTAATTAAAGGCCGTTAACGATCATTATTGCGATTTGTGTATGATGTATTTTGTTGTTTAGGGTTTCCAGCAATTTTAATGTTTGCCTACCTGTTTAAGTTCCAAGACTTTTCGCGGCTATCTCACATGCATATACACATATTTATATGCACTAGAGTTCTCTATTATACGAAAGACAGATACAATATATGTAATTAAGGCAATTTGATTAAACGTAAGGAAGATTTAGCTTCATAACTACATGCATGTACATACATTTTGGGGAAATTTTTAACTTTTGCGGCTACCTAAGCGCTACCTAAACGGTGTTAAGAATCATTCCTAGGAAGTTTATATGTTCTAAAAAGTTGTTAATTGGGATGTTAGGTAAATTTTTTTAGTTGATCGTTTCCTTGAATTTTGAACGGTTTGCTACCTATGGACCTGAACAGGGGGAAAAAGGTAAAAAAAATTTGAATTTTTTAAAGTTTTTTGCGATTTTGATTTAAAATTATTTGTTTTTTAATTTTTTATGTTCATTATTTTTGTTCTTTATAAAAAGGGCTACAAATTTGCCTCAAAAGTAAATTAAAATTCCGAACGGTTTGCAAGATATGAGCCTGAGAAAATTATCACTTTTTGCAAAAATGGCACCAAGGCCCCAAGTCTTTGGGGGCCCATAACAAAAAAAGTGCATGACTTTGGGCAAAACTGGGAGACACGGGTCTTTTCTTTTTTGGTCTTCTTTCACGTAGTGATGTCTGTATATGGTTATTTTTCCATGACTTAAAAAATTACACACAGTGTTATCAAAGAAACAAACAAAACGTTATTGGCATGCAATTAAGGATAATATTTTGTGAAGTGTGTTTGTTTAGACAAAAAGTTCGTTTGCTGATTATATATATTATTAGGAAATACGTATTCGGAGATACTCGAATCTGGATGTATTCAATGAAATGGCAAAAACGAGGCTTGCCAGACCAGATAGATGATATTAAAAGTGCCGAGATCCCTGATCCCGGAACAGATCAAGAACTACATTAAGTTGCAATTACATATATGATTCATGAACCGTGTGGCACCATCAACCTTCAATCTTCGTGCATGGTCGACGGCAAGTGTTCCAAACATTATCCACGAAAATTGATGGCGGAACTATCACTGGCAATGACGGTTATCCACTGTATCGGCGTTGATCGCCCAATGACAACGATCAAACTATTACAAAAAACAGTAAAAGGAAACGATTTTGTGATTGACAACAGTTGGACTGTGCCATATTCGCCACTTCTTTCCAAATGATTTAAAACACATTGCAATGTTGAATATTCTAATTCAGTGAAGCCGATCAAGTACATCTGCAAATATGTCACGAAAAGCAGCGAAATGGCTGTTTTCAGCATCCAAACCTCCAATGGCAACGATGAAATTACGCGTTATCAAGTCGGGCGATAAGTGAACTGCAATCAGGCGGTTTGGCGTATATTCTGATTCGCAATTCACGAATTTCATCCCACTGTTGCACATTTAGCAGTGCATCTGGAAAATGGCCAACGAGTTTATTTCACTGGGGCAAATGTTGTTGCTTAACGTGCTGAAATACCTCCAGCGACAACATTGACAAGTTTCTTTGCTGTTTGTCAAAGCCATGCGTTTGCACAAACTTTACTTTACTCGGAGATGCATGCCACGGTATTACACTTGGGACGCTTCTTCAATAAAATTTTAACGTCGAAAGAAAGGCACTATGGTTCCTGGACAACCGGATGTGCGTTCAAGTGGTGCTCTTGGTCGCATTTATACAGTTCATCCGAAGAATGGTAAATGCTTTTATGTTGCGGTTGTTGTCAAGTCCAAGTCACCTGTGGAACAAATACAAAGACAATGTGTCATTTTACATCAATATTGTTTCAGCTGGAGAAATCCAAATCTTGAAGTCAATTCGAAGATGCACAACCTTATTTCCCTTATTATAAGAACTTAAATTTTGGTCTGGTACTGACTGGACTATTATCAATTAATTATTTTTAAGATTTGAATACATATTGCTGATCGCATTAGCGAAGATTCAATAATAATAATATGGAGAAAAAAAAGATGCATAACTGGGCCTTGCTCTAAATTGAAGACATGTGTTACCTTATTTGCGGCAGTTTGTTAGTCAGGTTAGGACTGCCAGCACCAGAACATGAAATGAATGAGCTTCTAAATCCAGAATCGAAGCGTGGACGTGAATACGATCGACATGAATTGAACCAATTAGTTCAAACTAATGTTTCGCTATTAAATCTCCAACAGAAGGAAGTCTATGATATAATATTGAAGGCAATTGATGGCCCCGGTGGAACTGGAAAGACATTCGTCATGTCATTGATTTTAGCCCCTGTTTGTGCGAGATCCAACATTGCTGTAGCGGTAGCTTCATCTGGAATAGCGGCCACATTGTAAGAAGGATGCCGTACAGCTCACTTAGCGTTAAAATTGCCATTAAACCTTTAAAATATAGAGAAACCGACATGTAACATTGCGAAAAACTCCGCCATGTCCAAAGTTTTAGTAGCGTGTAAAATCATTATCTGGGACGAATGCACAATTGCACACAAGCGCGCAATATAAGCTCTTAAAAGAACACTAAAAATCCGCGCAGTGGCTCAAGATGTTTTAGAGGTGCAATGATTTTACTGCCTGGTGATTTCCACCAAACACTGCCAGTCATTCCAAGATCGACGGCTGCTGATCGAATAAGTGCTTGCGTTAAATCCTCAATTCTGTGGCGTTTTGCAAAGATACTGCAGTTGACAGAAAACATGAGAGTTATATTGCTCAACGATTTTTTAGCTCAAGATTTCTCCAACCAATCGTTAATTATCGGTAATGGCCGTATTCCTGTCGACGAATTAAACGGCTTGATTTCGTTTCCTCAAAATTTTTGTAATTTTGTATCATCAAAAGAACAGCTCATCCAGAAAGTATTCCCCAACATAATTGCTAACGGGAAAAATTATGACTGGTTGAGTGAACGGGCAATTTTAGCAGCAAAAATATAGATGTTGATGATTTAAACTATGCATATAGTTCAGAATCAAATCGTTGGTACTCTGCATGTTTTTAAATCATTTGATTGTGTAACAAAACTTTGCATTGAAACGCACTTGGTAATAACAAAACTGATAGTCCAAGTTATTCACGCAATTATGCTTAGAGGAAAATTCAAAGGTAAATAAGTTCTCACACCGAGAATTTCAATGATACAAACCGATATGCCTTTTGAGTTTGAGCTAATTCAATTTCCTATTCGTCTTGCATAAGCAACGATGATTAACAAATCATTAGGACAATCCTTGAGTATTTGTGGTCTTAATTAAGAAAATGCATGTTTTTCTCATAGCTAAATATACGTTGCATATTCACGTGTGGGCAAACCATATGCTTTATATGTATTTGCGCCTGATAACAAAACGAAAAATGTCGTATATCACAAGGTACTGCACTAGAGGGAATTAACCTAAACATAGCCCATGCAAGAAAATACATAGCTTTCTTAACAGCTTTTGCCTGAAACGCCATATTTTTGTAATCTTTTTGAATTTTTGTTTTCTTTATAAATATATTCCAATAAACTATTTGACTAAATAAACTTTGTACTCTTTTAAAAAAATCCATATATTCAATAATTGTTAGATGGTACGAAGTTCACCGGGCCAGCTAGTATACATATATAACAGTTATCGATTTATGAGCGCAATTGTTTAGATAAAATACACTTCGAGAATTTTTTAACTTCAAAAAAAAAAAAAAAAAAGAGAAAAAAAAAGAAAAAGAATTAGAAAGTTAGTGTTGATAATTTTAAAGTAGGATTGTTAGATTAGCTGGATGGTTAGCTTCACCTGTTTTTTTTCCATCTCTAGATTAAATTTTTTTTCTCTTCAAATTATAATGTGAAATAATTAAATAAAAACCATGCTGGAGTAAAATTATAAAGACTTTTCCTTGGGGGTTGAAAACAAAAATTCTTTCTTGATCGCGTTATCGGGTTCTTCTTAAATTAAATGTAATGTTATGAGGAACAATGGTTAGGGAGGGTTACGAACATGAGGTACGGACAACCACATCTCACTATTTGGCTTGACATCTAATACCTTTGATTAAATTTCACCCATCCATAGAATCAAATTTTTTTTTGGGAATCCATAGTTAGTAGTTTCAATCATTTACATATTTTTTAGCACCCCTCTAAAATCGGGACTCTTTAATAATAATAATACGTAATGTGGTTTTGTTTGACGGAGGTCAAGAACCCCCCCAACTACTGAAGCTCGCGGCTAAAATGGGTCCCATCGACCTACCGTCATGCAATAAAAGGGATTGTGGAGTTAAGAGTTTAGTTTAACTTTTTGAGTGGAAATTGCAGCGGATCACCCAGTGGTCCACATCCTACTTTCTTCCCAGTATTGATAACTACACTACTCTGCAACATGTGGGTATCTGTGTGTAACACCCCCGAAAAATTTATACATTACAATGTTGAGATGGTTCGTAACAGCAGAAGGTTTGAAAGCAAGTCACTCATGAAGTATATTTAAAGTTTGGTATAAATCACAGCAAATTTAAGTTTTTTGTCGCGGCCCTACTCATGTGTAACTTCCCTACGGGAAAGTAGACTGGTCTAAAACTATTGACGTGAATGGTTCCTTAGGGTAGGGACTGGTTTTAGTTTTTTGCACTTTACATGACGGAAACCTGTCACGTTAACAGTGCGTTGTCATTGAAAGAGGCAATTGGCTCAAAACTTATACCTCAAAACAGGTTACAGGTCAATCCTATATAGGCAACTATTGCATTAATTGCTTAAGATCCTGTTCAATCTACTTTTTTTATATTTACGCGTGTGTTTGTATGTATAAGTTAACAACGGTGTAGATACTGTCGCCAAAAAACAAGTTTGCAACTCAAGCACTTTTTATATTTTTACTTAACAAAATTGGCTGGGAACAATTAGTCTTGGCTAGTGTGTCGTTAAGAACAGAAATAATTTGTTGTTAAAGAATAATTGTATTTTTTTGAAAATTAAACAAAAATAATTATCATTGTAATTTTTCGAGTGTTAATAAAGAATATTAAGGTATTTGAATTAAAGTTTTTTATTTGAATAAAGGCGCAAGTTTTTGCGCCTTAAAATTAAATTTTTCAATCAAACCATTTAAAATCCTTTAACTTATATATAAACAGATGTATGTTTATGTGTACGTATCAGTATTTCTATTTTTATTCCTTAACCTCCTTACCACCTTTTAATCAGTTACTTGATGTGTGCCTTTTTAACCGATCACGACCAATTATTTTGTCCAATTTGTAACAGGACAAGTACGCCGACCAATTGACAAACATTTCCCGCAAGGTATGAACTAGATATGAAGGAAATATTAAGAGTCCATACGAAGAAATGATAGGCCATTGTCAAATTTTATTAAATTATCTTTACATGCACGTTGGTTACAAGAAACACTTGCACACCTATCCAGGAAGATATCGTTGGTTCGAAATTAAAAGTAGTTCTGATATGTCACTGTAATTATTTCGTTTCAACATGTATGTATCTTGAATAATTTTTAAGAAATGTATTTTTAATTAATTGATTTTTTTATACTTCAATTTCATTCAATTTTATAAAAATGTTTACCTTAAGATTTCAAGTTATAAAAAAGATAAACATACGAATCTGATTTTAAAATCAGTGCTTACATTAGTGAAATCTAAAGTTCAGTGTCTATTGTGTATGAAAATAAAATCATTAAGTGGTTAAGAGCCATTAAGCACTAACAAGGTTGGCATTAAAAAAACATACAAAATGAGCAAAAAAAAAAACACTAAAACATGACAATCACGCACATTTAAACAAAATATAAAGACTTTATTACGGTAGTTTAAAATACGCTACAGCAGGTATTATATTATTAAACCAATATAGAAATATTTACAGGATTTTTATATGTCACTTCTTAAAATAACTTTCTTAAAAAAATTTGTAACAGATAATTATTTTAATATTAAGTAAATTTTTGCCAACATATAAAAACTCAAATGTTTCTTGTTAAGTAGAAAATTTTTAAACTCTGTTTAAGAAATAAACTTTTACTTTTAATACAGAGATTTATTTTATTTACTTTAAAATTAAAATTTTTTTAAATCTTAAATTGTTTTAAAATTCTTTTGAAATTAAAACTTAAAAATCTTACTAACCATGACATAATATTTTTCATCAAAATGGCAATCAACTACTTATCCAGTTTTACCTATAGAGTAATACGAAATCGTTGTAGGGCTATAAATACTACCTTAAATGACACTTTCTTTTAGTGTTGTTTTTTTCTGCTTAATTTTTCTGACAACATAAAAATCACTTTCACACGCACAATGTGTGAAATGTCGCTTAAGGTGGCTTCAGACTATAATACTGGGTAAAAACACTTGTCAAAAAACTCAAATAAATTGATAAAATATAATAGTGTGAAGACATTATGTTATGAAATGTCAAAAAATACCTAAAGAAATTTGACAGTAGTATGGCTCTCTTCATTTTTAGAAATTTTTCTAAACCATTAGATTTTGCATGTATCAGAGTTGCATATTTACAGCAGCCATAAAGAAAATCAGGCATGGAAAGTTTATATAAAGTTTGGTATTGTAAAATAATTTTTAATAATATTTTTATGAAATTTATAGTTATTTATTAGGAAATAAAATATTTTTAATTGAAATTAAATTAAAAAGTTGTAAAAGTAATTTTTTTCATTAAAAGTGTTGTAAAATTATTACTTTCGATATGTATATTTATATATTGTTTAAAAAATCGATAGGTGTCAAAAAATGAAGTCTTTTAGCAAAATAAACTCACTTTGTATAAAAAAAACAAATTTTTTCGGTTGAATTTATTATATACAAGCGTTTTATTAATTAACCCGCAAAAGCAAATCAAGAAAATTTTTAAAACATTGTTTATTTGTTTTAATCAGTTATAAAGTCTGAACAAATATTAAGCGTGTTCCAAAAGATCTCGATTTTGTTCCGACATATGAGAGTAAAGAAATTACTCTCCAAGCCTGCCAAAGTTGCTCAAAATAGCTCACATGCTGCTTAGTTAAAAAGTAAAATTTTATTTAGACGATTACACCCCATAGAATTTTTAAAACATAGCATATACATCATATATAAAATGTATCTAAATGTTCCAAATCGCATTTTATATTTAAGAAATCTACAGATTTAAAAAAAAAATTTACCTACAACAAAAATTTTGTTGAAACCCTTGTACAGGAAGGGAAATTTATCTCAAACGTTCTTTTTGCTGTGGAAAATTTGTTACCTGAAACGCTTTTGGGTTGGTTTGGATTAATTTGTGTGAGTTCGGACTATTTTGTTATGTACCTGAAACACAACTTTTAATAAATTAAAATGCCTTTTTTTCAATTTTTAATAAATTCTAACCTTATGGTAATTTTTGATATATGAAAACAAAAATGTATGTAATGGCTGACAAATATGGTCTTAGTAAACTTACGATAACTATTAAAAATTTTTCCACTAGATTTTATAGCTCGCTTTTAAAAACCAGTAAAATTATAAAAATATCACATAAAAACTTAAAGGCATATACACACATATGTACAAATATATATATAAAATAAGTTTTAAAACAGATTTTGTATAAAAGCGACGCTCGAAAACTTTTTACATCTGAAAATTTATAATTATTACGGGTCTAAGTTTCAACCTCCTTATTAAAAATAAATTATAAAACTGTAAGTACAAATACAAAAAAAATATACAAAACGTCGAAGAATTATTGATTTGCTTCATATCCAATGCATTTTTCTATGTTTATGCGGCAAACCAATAATCACCCGAAGAATGTGCAAAAGTTTAGAATATTACTAAAAGTTCCATTCCTGATGAACAGCTGTTTAATGATATAGCGCCAGCAAAAATTTTTACATATAGTAAATATTAAAAGTGAAATTAAGAATTTATTGCAGAAATTAGTCAAAAAAACATGTCTGATGAACTAACTGCAAGTCTGAACGTCACTTTTTATTGCCTAACAGTGTTTTTTCACCCATTTGTTAAATTCAAATAAAAAAATACTTGCTTTAAAAGTTAATTTTTTTTTTTTTAAACTCAAAAACAGATGTTTATGTACTACACAGATTTTAATTTTATTTCAAATATGATAGTGTAAAGACAAAATGTAATGCGCATTATTTCTTATTTGATTTTTTGACAGTCAAACCAAAAATCATTTTATTTGGCTCTCTCAAAATCCAATGAAAATCTTAACACTTGTAGAATAGTGTGAAGGTAGCTTTAACAAGGATTTACTCAAGTACACACATTAATGTCTGTCAATGTCTAAATGTAAGTACGAAAGTCTTCTTACACCTACATTAACAACTGTTAAAATGCCGGTATTTACGTTTATGACAAGTTAGCAAGCAGACGTATGCAAAAAAAGTATGAAAAATAAACACATGCCCTGAAATAATATAATAAGTTCTTAAGACGTATGTATGTACTTTACTGGTGGATAAAATTATAGCACAACCTTATGTACTAACTTGTTTTATTAAGCAAAAAAGGTTTCAAAGTGTTTTCAAATTAATATTTATTAACTGTTTAAAGCTTACTGAATGATTTATTATATTTAAGCCTTAAACTATGAAGAGGTGTTTATGTACATATGAGATAGAATTCTTTGTAATTCAGGTACATCTAAGGTGTGGTTGTCAATAATTCGGCCCTTTAGTTTTTCTAACAACGGGGCAAGAACCTTTAAAAATTTATTTGGCGTATAACATAAAAGCGTATCCTTTCCCAACTGCCTTTAAAACACGGGTATTTTTTTTTGTATTTTATATGTAATTTTCAAGGCAACGAAATGTTTCCCATTTATTGCTTACAAGATACTATCGAGCGTATTGGGTGAAAATATAAAAACTTAAATCGGTGAGCTAATTGGCCCATATCAATGTGGCCTTAGACCTGGCAACTCATTATCGTCCAGCAATACATATTACGTTGCATCCTAGAAAATACCGAAGAAAAATGGATAAACACATCCCATCGGATGTTCGACTATAAAGCCGCTATCGGCTTAAAGGTGTTTCAAGTTATGTCTAAGTTACAGACTAGCACGACTGTGCAAGATTAGATTAACTGATAGACAACCCTCACTTTAAATAACAATAAGTAAGAGCGCTATATTCGGCGGTGCCGAATCTTATATCCCCTATTAATTGATCCTTTTATATGCCCAGCCATCTGATCTAGCCGAGTTAAAAAGTTTGTCTGTTCTACAAAAGTTAGTTCAAGCTATTGTGGAGCTTCAACGCGGAGGCCAGAAGGCCACAGAAAATATGGGCACTTGTGTCAAGCGTTTCACATTAGATCTATGATCTATGCTATAGTGTCTAGGCGGTATTACCCAATGTGATTCTTGTATGCTGGATCGAACTAGAGCTCTAAGTGACTTAAAAGTCAGCAGGCTTGCGAAATTGTGCTTAAAGAAACACTTCTAACTCATGATCTCGCTGGATGCTATCTTCAACTAAAAATATTTAATTGTGTTTGAATACGATGTTGCAAAAAAAGGAGTGCATTTCAACTGGGGGAAATAAAACAATTTACGCAAGTGCTGCAGCAATATTACATGATTATTGGAAATGCAAAATATAGCACTACCTAAGGGACCCCGAGATCTAAGAGGGACGGAAAAATTGAAGCTGAGCTGCAAGGAGCTTACAAGCATTATTACGGCTTTAGTATCTTACAGGCGTAAATGCTGGCAGCCAAGATGACCACTAAACTTTTTCTCTTGTGCCATAAGAGGATTGCACATTTACTGGGTTTGTGGCCCCAAAAGTATTAAAGGAAAAATGATGGCTGGCATACTTATTGGCAAAATTGGGGAACTACTTGCCAATAAAAAAGCAAAGGGCGTTCGGGCGCTACTTCAGTTATCTTATATCAGTATAGATTAGGCTGTTGGAGCCTGGATATATAGCACTTCACATAGGTTGTAGAGCTACGTGAGAGTTTTGTTAACCTACTTAGACCTACCTATTCTAATCCAATCTCAAAATCTTGTGCACTTAGGTAACGTTTTGTATTTGGGGGCCATCCCATTATTGTAATCCTGAACCGTATAAAACTGACCTGTTTAAAATGGTCATCGGCTGAAAAATGCTGAGAATCCGCAGCGAGATATATAACTGTATTATTAAATTGCTTAAATAATTCTCGACAGCTTGAAATAAAAATATTAAGAGGGTTTGACATTTTCTTTGTTTCGAAAGGTGCAAACATTTTTGTATAAAGCACTATTTAACAGCTTCCCTTTTTAATTTCATTCAATTTAATTAAAGCTTTTTTTCAAATTAAGCTAAAGTCCTGAAAAAAGACAAAGTTCTGCAATATTTCAGCCACCATTGTCTTACTTTTTTACACACCGCAAGGCTTGTCTTACAAACAGAAAACAATAATCGTGCTTAAATTCAAAGTAAATATGTGACAAGTATTTAATGTCAAAATTTTAGCGTGAAAACATAAGGAAGTTTACAGCAACAAGGAGTATATTACCCCAGCAATACCAAAGGTTTTAAAATATGCACTTAATAACACTTTTAACAAAAGAAGCAAAACTTTTTATTAAAAAAATTTTGCAGATAGTTTTAAGTTGACTGCTGAAAACACAAGTTGACATCTACTTCACTTGAATGTGGAATAATACTTAATTCCTTATATTTTACTTTAAGCATGTTTTTATAAAATTTAAGCCTTAAAATAAACATTTTTAGTCCTTACTTCTTTAATATAAAGGACTACTTTACGTTTCTAAATATAAAGTATTAAGTCTTCAACAACCTGACTTTTTTGCAGTCAGTTTTGAATTTCTCTTGTAGCTTTTCTGCTTTTTTGAATTATTTTTTCGTCAACTGCAATCGTGCATTACAATCTGAGACTTTAAATCCTTTTCACTTTCTTTTGTTGACCTTCTCTAAAGCTGTTACATCTTTTCGCCAGTTTTCTTTTTTTTGCACATTGCGGAAAAGAAATAAGATGAAAAATAGTTGGTGGTTGATGCTGTTGGTATGAAAAAAAAATCAATTTCCGGTAGATTTATACAAAATGATAAAATTTTCTGTCTACTTTAGGATTAGTGGATCAAAAAAAAAACTTTAGATTTTACCTTATCAGGCATTCAATTATATTTCGTAATAGAGTGGAAATTATGATGTTAAAGGTTATTTATTTTTTTTTTATTTTTTCTTTTTTTAAGTTGTAGGACGTTCTGTCGCAGATAATTTAAAAATGGTTGAAGGTTAAACAGTTATTTAAATTAACACTGAGTATTAAATACTAAAATTATTCTGTACTTTAAGGGTACTGAAAGAATATATGGAAATAATATTTGTGGTTTCCCAAATTCCAAGAAAAATGTAATTTATGTTTGTTACATACATTTGTATATTATAAATGTTATTCTTATTCAAAACCTGCCAATTAACAAATTACCAATATGACATTATACTATGTGCAAATACATATTTATTTATGTTTTTTACAGTCTTCAAAAGATTTATAAATATAATTTATTCATGTTTACTGACATTCTCTTTGACTTTATTTACTTACACTCATACATTTACTCATATACATTTATGTTTTTTTGTATGTTTGTTTTAATAAATTGATTTGTTTATTGATAAATTAATACAAATTAACTTGAAAAATTCCTGTGTCCAAATCTTAAACAAAATGTAATGAAATGCAGTTCTTAAATTCCTTCCTGTTGGGATTGTTTAAATTTGTTTTTATTTTTAAATGAAAAAATTACGTTAAACTAAAATTAGATTAAATAAAAGTAGATTAAAAAGCAGTTTAGTTTAGTTTTTGTGAAACGAATAAAGAAAATAACAGTCGGTCAGCCAGAGCATTTTATTCCCTTCATTACCATTTTCTGTTAAACACGCCCCTTGGAAAAGATGATATGTAAGAGATCGTATGCTAAGCACAGCTCTCCGGCCGAAAAAAAGTGGTCGTGAGCTTTGCCTATTTGCTTTATAGTGCAAACCTTTCAAATTTCAATTGATGCAAAATGCTCTAGTTTACCTTTTATTTCAGAACATGATATCTGAAATCGGGCTGCCCTCAAAGGATATTTAGTTCTTTGACGCGTAACCCAAATATTGTGAAATATTTCAAAAAGGGTCATGCTTATAGTAGTCAATACCTTCTTTTAATTATAATTTGTAGTGTATGGCTGCGTAGTTTTTCGAGACGAAAACGAAAATAAACCTGGTAACCAATTGCTAATTGCTCTGGCACGCTGGCATACGTACGTACATATCTCCCAAACAATCACTGGCTGGCAGTTATTTTCTTCCTCTTAAGGCTGGACACAGCACCGTGAAATACATCATTGTTGTAATTTTTCAGATGTCCCTTTTTCACACTTTGTACCACTTATTCTACCTCTACTTGGCGCTCATTTTTTATATCCTTCATATAGTGATAAGGGTATACATCAGTTTATCATTCCATTTGTAGTTTCACTTGAAAACCCTTTTAGATAGGGAAGTCGATGTAGCCATATCGGTCTGTCCTTCTTTGTGTCTGTTAAAATCAAGTTTGCTGAGCCAAAAACGACATAAAATTAAGGTTTTTATACTAAACAATTAAACATATCTTTGAGATGGTTACCTTGTGATCTATTGTGCAAACGAGAGTAAAAGACGATTTTAAAATTCCTTTGTTGACCTTTTTTAAATATTATTTTTCAAATTTTAAAGTAAGATTTTAAGAATTTTTATATAAATGGATAAACTCGCTTAAATAATAAAAATATATGAACACTTTTTGCTTTTAAATTTTTCAGCGGAAAACTTTGGAAAATATTCATGAAAAAAACAATGGTGTCCGCTGGCAAGGTATACTATTTTGTTTTGCCGCCACTTTAGTAAACATAAGTCTTGACAGTTATTATTTGGCAGTCGTGAAGAAGAGACGTTACAAATTTATTGTGGAAAACTATTTAGTAAACCTATGTGTTTTTAATAATTGAAATATAAAAAAATTATAATGAGTGACGAGGAACATTTTCATCTGAATGGATAGGTGAATACATAAAAAAGTTGGTTCTGGGAAATGGAGACCCCTCGAATTATTCCTCAGTCACCTTTGCATCCATTAAAAGTGACAGTCTGGTGTCCAATTTGGTCAGAAGGAATCGTTGGACCTTACTTTTTTGAAATTTAAAACGGCACAATGGTAACTGTCAATGGGGAGCGATATCGTGATGTGATTGAAAGCTTTTAAATGCCACAACTGCATGCTTTGGGCTTGGTTAGCATGTAATATCAACGAGACGGAGCCACATCACATAAAGCCAGGATTATAATTGCATTGTTGCAAGACAGCTTCCCACAACAAGTTATTTCAAGAAAGGGTAATGTTGGTTGGCCTCCACGGTCGCCTGATTTGACTGCAAGGCTGATGCAAACAAGCCAGAAATGCTGAAGCAGCTTAAACAAAAAAATTTTCGTAATGAAATTAATAAAATAGAGCGTAAAATGTGTAAGAATGTAATGAAAAATTAGCTGAAAAGGTCTCGAATTTGTGACGCTGACAGAGGCGGGCATTTATCTGATATTGTGTTTCATACATAATAACTGACATCAGATAAAACACTTATCAATAAAAGCTCCATTCCTTTTTATCTAATGAAAACATTTTTACACAAACAAAATAGTATACCCTGCCGGCAGACACCCTGTATCTTTATACCAAATAAGCTAAAATTTGAAATTCTCGTGAACATTGTAAATAGATCAAAGTTAAAAATTCTTACAAATTTGAAAGAAATTAGACAACTACCACTCATACTGCCCATACAAATTTCAAACTTTTTTGAGTATATCTACACTTTTATTACCTTTGAAATTTACTGATATTCATGTAAACAGCTCACACGCGGGTCAAAAAATATTAAAACTCTGCTGAATAGATTCTTATTCACATTTATTCAATATGTTTTCTGTTATGTGGTCCAATCACTTACAAACTTAAGCTTTTAGTTAAGGTCGTTATTCTTTAACTTAAAACAAAGGTTGACAAGAAGCTTTGAGAATAAAAAAAGTCACATCACAAAAAAGTGCAAGCTTATCTCAGTAATATTTTGTTACATTTTAAAAAATTCCAAGCAAAAAGGAATAAATTTGTTCAACTAGACCGGCAAAATCTTGTGCTTTAACACGTGGTATGGGTATAAGAACCAACCCCCAGGCAAAGTATTAAAACTATTTTTTTATTGTTTACACTCTAATGCTGCATAATTTGCATTTTCTTAAGAATCTTTGATATTCTTACTTTGCTATACTTCTTTAAAAGTACTGTAGAAAATTAAGTTTAAACTTTTTGAAGCCTCTTGATTAAAGAACTCCTTATCTTAAGGCAATAAAATAAAAGGAAACAAGTTGCAGTGTGTACATGCAGCCAACATGTTTTACTAAGACAAAAACTTAACAGGGAAGTCGTATAACGCATTATAAGAATTTTACAGGCAAAGTAGAAAATTAAAGCAACAATACGTAGACGAAATTAAGCTGTAAAATATTATGCGCATTCACAAACTTTAAACAAGTCTATAAATTTATAAACTTAAATACTAATTTGTTTATTTAGATTCCATTATAAGCAAAAAACTATGGCATAATCTACCTACGTATGTACAAAATAAGATATACGCTTAGACCTTAAGTAATAAGTTTGTAAGACTATTCTGTCAACAGCAATTGATTAATCGTAGTTTTTATTTTCAAAATATTGTAAAACATAACATTTACATTAACATTTTGAATATTTTACTTTGCTTTTACAAGTATTGCTAAAAGTTCAATTTAGTTTTCAAATTCATTCTCTGTATCTGACTGTCTAAGTTATCCATTATTGATTGCCATATAGCCCTTAGTTATATTTATTTACTTCAATATTTTTTGAATACATTAACTGCAACAAAGCTAGTGCAAACTAAAAAGATCTATCAAAACGAAACCAAAAATTATCACACAGACAAAATCAAAAACAAAACACTAAAGATTACTCCATATAAAAATATCAGCTTTAAATTGTATTTAATATAATATTTGGTGGCATAAACATATAACATATATAAAATATTAATTTTTTTCAAAACTGAGTAATACTCGTTTCAGTTATAGCCCGAAATGTTTGTTACGGGAGAACACTCGTATAGGGGTTATGTCAAACAAATGAACCGATCATTATTCAAAACAAAAGGCTTCGTGGCAGTGCCAAGAAACTTAGATATCTGTGCCAAATTTGAAAATAAGGGGACCACTTCAGTTGTCGTCAACCTATTGGGACTGGCGTTCCTTAAAGTAGCATTCTGTACCTGCTTAAACAGCAGACATGACAACCGATAGTAAGATACATACGTTGACATTTTATGATGGTACTGCCTTTCTCAGTACCTATGAGAATCCTAAGGATGTACTTAAACGCCTACAGCATCATATTACCCAAAAAAGGGGCAGAGTTTCGAAGTGAAAATTAATGCATAAAAATTCAGTCACGTAGTTTTTACTTTACTCAAAGAAATGTGCTCCCGAATCTTTATATATTTGCCTAGATCGTCGCCTTACGTAGAAGTTCTTCTCAACCAATAGGGGCTGGTGTACCTCAAGGGAGTATACTAGGTCCAGTTCTGTACTTGCTTTACACAGCAGATATGCCAACCAATAATTTTACACACACGTCGACATTTGCTGTTGATACTGCTTTCCTTAGTATTCATAAAGACCCTAAAGGGGCTTCGAATTAACTGCAGCAACCCGTAACCCAAGTTGGAAAATGGGCAAAGTTATGGGGAATAAAAATAAATTAACAAAAATGTACCCACGTAACTTTTACTTTACGCAAAGAAACGTGCTCCCCTATCACTATTAACAACTATATGGTGCCTCAACGAACCGAGACAAAATATCTTGGTGTTCACCTAGATCGCCGCCTCATATGGAAGCCTCATATAGATGCGAAGCTGACTCAAATGAAACTTAAAGCTGCTCAAATTCACTGGCTAATTGGTAGAAACTCTGTGCTACGTCTGGATTGTAAAGTTCTCTTCTACAACTCGATTTTAAAACCAATTTGGTGCTACGGTATACAATTATGGGGCACTGCTTCCTCCTCTAACATCGAAAAAATACAACACCGTTAAAACAAAATTCTGAGAATGATAACTGGTGCTCCTTGGTATATTAAAAACAGCAACATCCATAAGGATCTAGAAGTTCCACTAGTAAAAAGCGAAATCCTAATCTATGTGGACAAGTATTTGAATAAGTTGGAAACACATCCAAATCCGCTCGCTCGAAGCATCCTGCAACATAGTGGGCACACCCGCCTAAAAAGAAGGGATACTATTGCTTTTAGATGAAACTTTTAAAAATAGATAATTTTTATTGTGAGAACTTAAATTTTAGTCTGGTACTGGCTGGACTAGTATAAATTACTTAGTTTTAAGATTTGAATACTTATTGTTAGTTCGCTTAAGCGAAGATTCAATAATAAAATATATGGAAAAAAAACGTAGAAGTCGCACATAGATGCTAAGTGAACACAAAAAAAGTTAAAAATAGCCCAAATTACAAACTATGTAATTTATCTCAATTGTAAACTCATGATCTACCACTTAATGTTAAACCTAATTTGATTCTACGGGATGCAAGTATGGGCACTTTCTTGGTCTTCAACATAGAGAAAATTTAACTTTATCAAATCAAAATCCTAAAGATGATAACTAGTGCTCTTTGGAAAAATCAAAATAGCATCACCGACAAAAATCTGCATGTTCCTCTAGTTAACTGCGAAGTCCTATACTATATCGGCAAGTACTTAATAAGTTAGATGAAGAGCACTGTTTCCTTTAGATGAAATCATCCGAGTTGAACAACTTTACCTTGATAACAAAAATTTTAGTCTGACGCTGGCTGCACATACATATTTTAAATATTTAGCTTGAAGGTCAAAGTAGTGTAGATTCAATAATAATAAAAAAAGGCATTAAAATATCTTTAAAATTTTGACCTGAAGCGTGTTCATAAAAATACATGGACATCCAGCCGGACTGAAGGATGGATGAACGAACATGCTTTAAGCGGCTTAAAAACTGATTTTAAGTCGATCAGTATGCTTAAAGATGGGCATCAGACCATTATTTTTAAGCATTACAAATATCTGCACAAACCCATAATACGCCTACCACTTTGTGGTGTAAGTAAAAGAAATCCCCAGAAATTAGCAAGAAGCAATGCCAAAACTACTTTTAACTTTTAAGGATATATATTAATTGCATATTCATAACATTAGTTTTTTAATCAATTTTCCAAAATAGGAAGCGCAGATCTATGCTATTTGTTGTTAAGCAAATTATGAATAATTCTTCAAATTGCATTTTTGAGTTGGACTTTTCTTGTGTTACATTTATTGTCTTGAATTGATAATGAAGACGATATTGACAAAAAAAATGTTATTTTTAATATCATTGGTGATAAATAAAACTTTTTTGTTTTTACCTTAAGGAATTGAAAGTAAACATCCAATTAGAAATCTAACAAAAAAATGAAAAAAAAAATACAAAAAGAAATGTAACAATATTCTACAATTAAGCTTTAAAACTATAATATGGTAATTATAAGACTTCTTTTTTTCGCCGATTTCATAAAGATCAAATATTATAAAAAAACGAATTTAAAAAATATTTGCCTAGAACGAAAGTAAACAACAAACTTTTGAATGTTAGAGTAATCTAATAATTAATAATTTTTTTTGCGAGGTTATTGGCCATAAGTAATAACCAAATTTTAGATGCCGAAATTCTATCAAAACATATATTAAAACCCTGCACCTAAATATCTACTAAATAAAACAGAGTTCTTTGCTTAAAAACAGCCCTTCAATGTGGTGGCATTCCAATAATTTTGATAATTATCCCAATAAATATTAGGTGTGTATGTAGATGGGCCTGTGATGCATCTTAGGGAAGTGCACCACTCCGGTCGGATAAAGCAGTTTTAATTATGTTCCTATAGTTATTGTTTAGAATTTAAAAAAGTAACTGAAATGTACCAATATATAATTTGAAAATTTTTGAACCATTTTTTCTCTCTTAAGGTCAACGTTTTAAAGAAGTGCAAGAAATTAAACCATATTTTTAACACCTTTTGAATGCAGTTTGAAGTTTAGTTATATCCTTTTTTGTTTATTAGTAACAACGTGGACTTGGACATTATTATAATAAGTTTTTACTTTGTTTTACCTCTTATATTTCAAAATTTTTAAAAAGTGCTCGTTTATTTCTTTAGTAACTCAAGATACTGTTTCGTTTTGTTTTTATTCTGTATAGCTTAGCATATATCAATTTTTCCTAATTTGAGCTATTTTTACGCCCCTAGGATCTAAATTTCCCAAAGTTTCGTCTTAGTAGATCGGCACATCATGAGAGGTATCCGCAGTCCAAATTTCAAGTCTCTAGCTTTTTACGCGTTTTGACTGTATGATAATGAATGAATGGTTCAATCAGTTATTAAGGTAATTTCCTTATATTTATAAAAAGATTAATTCCTTGAATCTGCATTCAAATTACAACCATAAAATCTTTGCAATAATAAAAATATTTTTATTGTAGAAAACGGAACTGATTTACGACCTTTGACCCATAATTGCCTTAAACACACTTACTCTATCAAAATAAAAATGTTTATTGAAAGATGTAGTATATTTTATGGCTTTGTACGATTGTTTTCCTTTTACAAACAAATAAAATAAAAAATTGTTAAATTGCTATAAAAGTATTGTCACCTCTTTGTGTGTATGAGAGTGTAAATTTTATCCCGCAGTTGTTGTAAACATACACATGTATCAATGTTTAAATTTTCTTTAACATTTTTAACCCACAATTGATTGAAACAAATTGTATTTTTATTGAAGCATAAAAGTAACTTCAATTTTCGTTGGTTTATCATACGAACAGTTGACTTTGTTTATGTATGCGTTGGTGTTATGGCAAGATGCACAGAGAAGGTGTGAATATGTGTTCTTTATATACATACATACATATATACATGTGTATGTATGTATGTACTTATGTATGTATTTTGTAAAATTTTTTAATAAAAAAAATTTTCTTTTATTATACAACAACGGCTTTTATTTTTTCCATATTTTGCAAAAGATGTGAATGAAAAAAAAACGGAAAATTGTATTAAATTTATTCAATTGTGTCACTATAATAACAACAATATTTGCTGCTGGTGTTATGAGAAAAAAAAACGAAATATATTATGGGAAGTATAGAAAAATTTCAAGTATGCTACAGTTTGCAGACCATTTTTGTACAAAAATAAAAAATTGATGTGGTTTGAAGCGTGGGCTTAATTGTTGTTTTTTTTTTTTAATTATTTATTTTTTTTTTTTTTAAATTTTTTGACAGACCTGGCTAAGAGCTAGAACTAATTTTTAGTATTTTTAAGACAAATAAAGGAACAACAAATATTTTTAAGAAACAGTGCTGTCAAGCTGGTCATTTTTAAAGGCATAGAAAATGCAACCGGAAAAAAGGTATTCGGGAACAAATTGTTCGAACACTGCAAAGATAGGCCTGGCAATGTTTAACGACAATCCCTCTGCTCTGTAACTTGTGAAGAGTTTTCGCAGTGAGAAAATTTTTTTAAATATCATAGTGAGCTATTTATAGATGTCATTCAAGCTTTTGATTAAGTATGGCATGAAGGCCTGCTATCCAAACTGAAGCTGAACTTGCCTGTGCATCTTTTTAACTTGTTAAAAAGTTTTATAACCGACCGACAGGTAAGAATTAAACAGGGGGAGTACTTTCGTTGTTCTCAGCCAATTGGGGCAGGCGTACCTCCAGAAGATATTCTTGCACTAAATCTGTACCTGCTGAACAAAACAGACATGGCAACCAGTAGGTAAACACGCACGTCGACAATTGCTTAATATACTGCTTTTTTCAATATTCATGAAAATTTCCAAAATGAAGAAATATACAACGTTATGGGAAATAGAAATTAATGAATAAAAGCGCATCCTCGTAACTTTTTCTTTATGCAAAAAAACGTGCTCAAATGATGACCCAACATCTAAGAGAAAAATAACTTGGCGTTCGTCTTGGTTCTCACATGGAACTCACATACAAAAGCCAAGTTGACCGAAGTGAACATAAAGCTGCCCCAATTTATTTAATGATTTGGAACTAATTTGGTTCTATGGCATACAGTAAGGGACACTTTCTCCACCTCCAACATAATCGGTCTACTGAGCGTACTATTTGCAACACCATCACCCATTTTGGGGCCCAACATTCGTTATGGGATAATATTCGACCGAATAGACTAAGTCCAGCACGCTGTGAAGAAAATATAGCGGCTGTAACTTCAACTTGGACAGATCCAGATCCACATAAATTTTACAGTTGTTGCTTATCGATAACGTGTTTTCTAGGACCTGTGATTGATTGCTGCAGAAATTAATTTGTCAGAGTAGTCATAGCAATACTTTTTAAATTTTGTCCAATCATAAAAAAAACACCAAATATCAAATGATAACAAAATAATATTTGATTATTAACTAAAACTATTACAACACTTTTTTGTTGAGCCAGTTGCATTTAAATGACTAGAGTGTCTGCCGGCAAGGTATACTACTTTGTTGTCTATCATTTTTGATTAAATAAAAGAGAATGTATCCTATATTGATGAATTTTTTACCTAATGTCGGCAATTATGTATGAAATAAAATATTAGATAAATGTCCGCCTCTGTTAGCCTCACAAATGCGATCCCTTTTGAGAAAATTTTTTACTACATTCTCACACATATCACGCAATAGTTCATTAATTTCATACAAATATTTTATTTTAGTTGATCCAGCGTTTCTGGTTAACCATGTGTTTTAGATATCCCCACAAAAAGAAGTCCGGAGCAGCCAAATCGGGCGACAGTGGAGGCCAATCAATATCACCATTTCTTGAAATAACTTGTTGTAGAAAGAGGTCTCGCGGTAATTCCATTGTAGTCCTGGCTGTATGCAATATGGCACCGTCTTGTTGATACCACATGTAAACCAAACCTAAAACATGCAGTTGTGGTATTAAAAACTTTTCAATCAAATCATAATATCGCTCCCCATTGAAATATACAGTTACACCGTTTTCTGTTTCAAAAAAGTAAGGTCCGATGATTCCTCCTGACAAAATTGCACACCAGACTGTTACTTCTAAGGGATTCAAAGGTGACTGATAAATATTTTGAGGGTTTTCCATTGCCCAGAACCGAATATTCTGCTTATTCACATATTAATTCATATAAAAATGTTTCTCGTCACTCGCTAATTTTTTCATTAAAATTAATGATTGATTTTGATAAAATTTTTTAACGATTAAAACACTTTGGTTAACTGAATATTTTTTTGGCGGCGGACATCCCGTTTTATTTCATGCATATTTCGCGGAGTTTTCCGCTGAATATTTTGAAAGCAATAGGTGTTTATAAATTTGTATTATTTAAGTTAGTTTACCCATTTAGATAACAGGCAGTCACTGAAGTCTGAAATCTAGCAAGGCTCAAACCTAAGAAAGTTCCGTAATATACTTACCTTTTTTAATGCCAAAATCGACGATAGTTGGAATTTTACTACCAAAAAAATATTTAATAAGTTAGTGTTCAGTTGAAATAAGATTCAGTGTCATTTTGGAAACGAAATCAGACATCTTTGTTATTGAAAATTAAAAATAAACTCAAAAAATTGTTGCTCAGAGAGGCAACCCATCAAATGATGTTTACTCGTCGATTTGATCACTAAGCCACCATAATAACTTTCATGGGGATATTTCTTATCATAAAGCCATAACCATGTATGTAACTGTATTTGCCGATCGGGAAGCAAAAACTAATTTATGGTTAGATAAACACTTAACAAAATGAAAAACAAGGCAACATTTAGGTTTGAGTTTTAACTTGATAAAACAAGGCAACCCCTGCGTAGACTATAGTTAGTTATAAATAACTTAATTTTTCTAGTTGTCCCGAAATGTGGTAAAAAGTTAAAATATCTGATTTGCATAGTAGGGAGCCTCTTAAAACTTAACTAAGCAAACAAAAAGTATATTAAAGTCACGTACGAGACAACGCTGTCTGTACGTATAAGTACATATCCCAGATAGCATTTGGAAGATTGTTTTTTGAAAAATCACCTTGCTGAGTCTTTTAAGAGTACTTTTGGTGATCAAAAACTGATTAATCACTTACACGATCAAAAAAGGACTAGAAAATGATTCGCGCTACTGAGTGAAATGAGTTTGATTTTAAATACAATAACAAATTGTATAGCAATCGAGAATCAACCATCCAGATGTTTAAAATGTGACTACTTTTTTCGTCATTTATTATCATTTTCTACTCACCTAGAAGAGTGAAAAATGCTTAATCAAAAACAGATCATGCAGGTGCTTAAGAAGTGATTAAAATTATGTATTTTATGATCATATTTTGCGCAGATAGATGATTGAATACTGCTTGTTAAGTAAATGTCAAACACTTAAATTTTTGTTCATTTAAAAAATACATCGTGGTATAAGTCATTTTGCTGTGAAAGTGAAATTAAAGAAATAATAAAAACGTGTAATTAAATTTAGCAACTATTCAAAAACCCTTAAAGTAAGATATTGAAATCAAACAGTGAAATGCAAAGTAAGAGGAAAAACGTTGCAGCTCAAAGTTGCAGAAGACAGGTAGAAAACTTGGAAGAGGAAGAAGAACTTAAGCAGCCATATGGGGCAAAACAAGAACATGGAACAATTTTAATTACCTTCTTTTTGTTTTTTTATAGTATTTTTATGTATTTATGTATTTATAGTTTTTTTAATGTATTTTGAAAATGACAATAATAATAAATAATAAAATAAATAAATAAAATAGAAGTATGTGTGATAAATGACAATAACGGGACTTACAAAAGACTCGAAAGCGACTATAATTATGACTGAAAGACGACTCAAAAGAGAGTCACAAACGAACTAAAATTAGACTTATATATGATCAGAAAACACTTCAAATACTACTTAAAAAGGAGTCGAAAATGACTTTGAACTGATATCAAAAAAGACTCTTAAAAGACTCATCAAGAAGAGTCACGGGAAGTTACGTTTTTCTCCCGACAAAAGAGTCTTTTATGCTCAGAAAATGCGCGCATATTTTACCTTTTTGATCGCGCAGTGGAGTCAAAAAAGACCCCAATTTGATTAAAAAATGAAAAAATTGCTGGATGGGATTAAGCCATGCGTTGTTATAACATATGTTACCCAATTAATATTAACTAATAAATGTACAGTACCCTTGCTTAACCCTTAAAAGTCCACCAGGCCCAGTTGCAGAAAATTGTTTCGCATTAAAAAAATAATATTTTTTTCTGCTTATTTTTAATTAATGAAAATTAAATAAAAATTTTCATTTTGAAAACTTATATGTTTTTTAATTTTTTTGATGGTGCCTATGTATATATATAAATCTATATATATCTGCTGAAAGTGATGTATATTGTCCAGAAATAAGTTCATAACCATAAGCTTATAACATCATTCTAAACAATTTAACTTTTGATAAGCTTAATAATTTTACTTTTATTCTCGTTTACTAGTAAAAATCTTTTTTTTTCTGTTGTGTTCTTTATTTAATACTGTCATTCTTATTACAGATATTTTTTTATATTTTATCCAACATTTGTCCATACACATGTATTTATGTACGTATACATATATGTGTCGCTTTAATGTTTATAATACGTACATACATATGTGTGTATGTATATGCTGTACCTTGTTGTTAGAGATACAGTTTTTTTAGTGGCAAACTCTTATGGCATCCCTTGCTCTAAGGTACATACAAACAACCAAAGGATATTTAACTTTCCTCTTAATTTTTTTATCCTCTATATGTGAAAAGTGTCCAACATCAATGCCACTTAAATGTCTGTGACAGGCAACACTTCATAAAAATCTTGGTAAATTGTTGTTAAATGATTGTGAAAGAATATTAAAAACACAAATTCTGGAACGTATATCCCATGTGTATTAGAAAAGTAAAAAAAAAAAATTCAAAGGCAACATATTGTAAGAGCATTTGAAAATGATATGTCATAAAAATACATAAAAGAAATTATATTAATTTTAAGCAATAGATTTTAAAGCATAATTTTATTACATATCTTTTAGTACATTTGTCGTAGAAAGTTGTACGACATAGAAATGCATGTTTGTTAAAAACAAAGTTTTGCCTTTTTTGTGACATTCAAGGCTCATATTTCCATCTGAAGGAGAAAATTTAAAAAAATATGCAAATTCATTTTAAAATAACTTTATTTTTTTGCCAGAGTCACAGACACTTAAACGGGTATTAAAATGGGTGCAGATATTTGTAACACCCAAAAATACTTTTATGAGACCCTTCTTTAATTATACCGATCGACCCAAAATATCTTGTCAGTTCGTCTGTCTGTCTCAGTGTTTTTTTACAATTTTTATGCATTTCTTGAAAGCTTCTTTTACGAAATAAATAATTTAATAAACTCCAAGGGCTAATGTTTTTTTTTATGGCCAATTGTATCACATCTAACTAGAAAGATCCCTATTGCTTACATTTCTGGAAGTGTTACAATATTTAAAAAAGATAAAAAAAAGTAACAGCTTAGCGTAAGAAACTTAGAAGCAAAAATATTTGTTTTGACAAGATTAAATCATAGGCATATAATTCATCAAAATTCAGCTATAAATTCGGAATATATAAGCAAAAACTCAAAAAGCGACCTCCTACATAAGGTTAAAAAATATTTATGTTTAACGTTCTACGCATTTTAACAGAGACATCAAAAACCCTTCTTTATAAAAGCTTAATGGCTTTTTAAGAGCTTTAATATTTTGACATAAAGGTAGTGCATTAAAGTAGTACGAACTAGGATCTGGTTGGTTAAATCTTGAAGGGGATGATGGGTATCAAAACAATGATATGTCACACTTAAAAATAAAACACCAAATGCCAAAGTGGAAACGAAAAACTCGGAAAAAAAATAAAATTCTTTTAAAATCTGCTTCTAGCGAAGCTTTATATGTGCTGGCGTACGGCGCACTTTTTGTTTTTTTCTTGTAAGGCGATACGTTATAGTGTATATTCGCTACTTTAAGTGGTATCTTCTCTTTTTTATTTATATATTCAATATTTGCTTTATAATTAAATTTGTTTTATGGAATTTTTTTTTTCAAAAACAAAAACCATTTATTTTCAATTCACAACAATCTTTGTAGACAGAAGGCTAAAAATATTTTCAAAATAACACAAAATTTTGTATTTTTAACTAAAACAAAAACTATATTTTAAAATGATCGCATTGAATGTATTATTTTTCTAGCAAAAATGTGTCACGTTTTCCATTTGAATTATAATTTTAATGGGATTTCCCAATTGCGTTCGGCTGCAAAACAAATAATAAAACCGTTTTGCAAGTTTGCCAAAAGGAGCTGCGTCCAGCGATGCGAGATTGGTTAATAAAAGAAGGCCTTAGTTAAAAAAAAACACTTAAAATCATTTTTTTTCTTTGTTCAATTGCTTGCAATTGAGTTTGCTGGAAATCAAAAATTTTTATTTGTGTCGATATAGGAAAAGAGAGGTCTTAGTTTCTAATGAGGAATTTTAAGGATAATAAAATGTTTTAGGCATTAAAGCTATGTGTTATCTCTCCTGTAATTAACACTTGGAATGGAAATTAAAAGCAGCATTAAAATCAAGTCTTGATAACAGTATTCCTTTCACATTTTAATTTAGTAGATGTTTAACAAACACATAAATATGTGATACCAAATCATCTGCATACGAGCAATTCCATTGTGAACGCTGTGGCTCACCTTTTTTATTATAACTTAATCATTTTTAATTTTAAATTTTCGAAAACCAGATGATCCTAAACACGATATGTTTCTTAATATTTGATCATGTAAGTTAATTACTTGTCTTCTTTTATTTATTTAAAATTTAGTTATTTAATTATACCCTTCACATAGTGATAAGGGTATATATCACTTTGTCATTCCGTTTGTAATTTCTTTATTATTCATTTGCGACCCCATAAAGTATATATATTCTGGATCCTTATAGATAGGGAAGCCGATTTAGCGTTGTCCGTCTGTCCGTCTGTCTGTCTGTCTGTGTGTCTGTCTGTCCGTCTGTTGAAATCAAGTTTCCGGAGTCAAATAAAAAGATACAGACCAGTTAATGGTGTCAAACGATCAGAAATATCCCGCTAACAATCGCTATTTAAAATCAGCAAAATCGGTTCACTATTGACCGAGATATAAGCGAAAACCCAGAGTAACCCATTTTTTTTAGGACAAAATCCGTGCATATATCCCTATATATCTCAGTAAGTATAGTCACTCTTGCCACAAAACTTGGCACGGATACTCCTAAAGAAGGGATCTAAATAATGGAAAAATTTTTTTCAGATAGGACCAGGGAAAGGGGTATTTTTCCTACAATTGCACAAATGTGGTAAAATATTTTATGCGCTATATCTCGTAAACTATAACAGCTATCGACTTAAAATGTTCTACAAAAAGTAATTGTACGCAAAGATCTACACTTTAAAGAAAAAAATTTTTGAGTGGGGGCAAAAAAAGGGGTAGCTCCCATACAAATCGACAATTGTTATAAAATATTTGATACGCTATATCTCGGAAACTATAACAGATATCGACTTAAAATGTTCTACAAAAAGTGATTGTACGCAAAGATCTACACTTTAAAGAAAAAAATTTTTGAGTGGGGGCAAAAAAAGGGGTAGCTCCCATACAAATCGACAATTGTTATAAAATATTCGATACGCTATATCTCGGAAACTATAACAGGTATCGACTTAAAATGTTCCACAAAAAGTGATTGTACGCAAACATCTACACTTTAAAGAAAAAAATTTTTGAGTGGGGGCAAAAAAAGGGGTAGCTCCCATACAAATCGACAATTGTTATAAAATATTCGATACGCTATATCTCGGAAACTATAACAGATATCGACTTAAAATGTTCTACAAGAAGTGATTGTACGCAAAGATCTACACTTTAAAGAAAAAATTTTTTGAGTGGGGGCAAAAAAAGGGGTAGCTCCCATACAAATCGACAATTGTTATAAAATATTCGATACGCTATATCTCGAAAACTATAACAGATATCGACTTAAAATGTTCTACAAAAAGTGATTGTACGCAAATATCTACACTTTAAAGAAAAAATTTTTTAAGTGGGGGCAAAAAAAGGGGTAGCTCCCATACAAATCGACAATTGTTATAAAATATTCGATACGCTATATCTCGGAAACTATAACAGGTATCGACTTAAAATGTTCCACAAAAAGTGATTGTACGCAAACATCTACACTTTAAAGAAAAAATTTTTTGAGTGGGGGCAAAAAAAGGGGTAGCTCCCATACAAATCGACAATTGTTATAAAATATTCGATACGCTATATCTCGGAAACTATAACAGATATCGACTTAAAATGTTCTACAAAAGGTGATTGTACGCAAACATCTACACTTTAAAGAAAAAATTTTTTGAGTGGGGGCAAAAAAAGGGGTAGCTCCCATACAAATCGACAATTGTTATAAAATATTCGATACGCTATATCTCGGAAACTATAACAGATATCGACTTAAAATGTTGTACAAAAAGTGATTGTACGTAAAGATCTACACTTTAAAGAAAAAATTTTTTGAGTGGTGGCAAAAAAAGGGGTAGCTCCCATACAAATTAACGATTTGTATGAAATTTTCGATACGCTATAACTCGGAAACTATAACAGATATCGAAAACAAATGTTCTACAAAAAGTGATTGGGCATTAAGGGCTACGCTCTGAAGAAAAAAATTTTCGGATGGGGGGTGAAGAAGGGGTAGCTCCCATACAAATTAACAATTTTTATAAAGTTTTTGATACGCTACTTCTGGAAAACTAATACAGCTATCGACTTCGAATATTCTACAAAAAGTAATAATCAAATAATTCATACATTTTGGAGAAAAAGTTGGAGAAGAGCAGGGGGACTAGAACATTTAACAAGTTTTATTAACCTTTAAATATGAATAATGTCGAAAACTTTTAAAACTCTCGACCTCAAATCATCTTCATCTATTTCTATTATTCATACGAACGTTAAAATTTTGTTATTTTTTCTATGAACTTTAAAACTCGCCCAAGGTTTTTTATTATATTGTTTGCAGTACAAAATTACTCGGCTGGGTATATTTAAAGACCAATGTGAAGGGTATATAAGATTCGGCACAGCCGAATATAGCGCTCTTACTTGTTTTTATTTTATTTATTTATTTATTTGTTTACCACTTTAATTCGTCAGTTTATATTTTCTTAATAAATTAATTCCTATTAAAATTGATTAGTTCTTGTTTAATTTTTCTTAAATTTATATAAATGATGTTTAACTAGGATTTTAGGACGCTTTACCTTCTCAAATAGATAATTTGGTTTTTTAGGGATTGATTTTACGTATGACCATTTTCAAAATCAAACAAAATATATATTGCGTATACGCAGGGTACACTAATACAGGTAGTGTTAAGAAGCCAGCTGATTATGAATTCGCCTTAAAATTTTGTAAACGTGATTGTCGTTTTTATTAATTTTGTTTGAAATTCAAAACTTTTTTGACATTCACTTTATCAAACACAAAAAGGAAATGCAGAAGGCGAATAATTTGAATTCGCCTTGATACTACCTGTATTAGTGTACCCTGTGTATACGCAAAAGAAATACATAATGTAAAAATCTTTTAAAACCCGTTAATGTGTATATTACAGTACTACGTAAAACAGTAATAGATAGTCAGGAAAAAGCAAATTTACACCAGATTTCAATTTATGTCACATTCTTTAAAATTATATTCGACAATTAATTACAAAGAGTAACAACCCGAAACCATTTATTTCTAAAAACGCCTGTACTCCGTTTCAAAAAATAAAAGGTTAAAATTTTGTAGCCAAATCAATCAACCAAACATTTTCTTACAATAAAATAAACTTAAATTTGAACGAAATTTTCTTGTTGGTGAAAAAAAACTTACTTATTGCAAAAGTAATATATTTTTAAATTCGTTTTGAGTTGTCACGGCTTAAAATTTAGAGCCCGAATACAGGTTAAAGTAGCATTGATTTTTTTGTTTTTAACTTATCGATCTATTTTTAATTTGCGGTTTTACATAAATTTTTGATTAAGACTTACTGCCACAAGTAGGGTCAATTCATAAGAAGACCCGTTTCTCTTCCCCCTTTATAAATATATGTGCGTTTATCCGAATTTTTTTCATTGATTTTAATATAATGTATTATGATATTATATCCCAACACTAATATTTATATTGGAAAATTTGGCGATTAAGTAAAATATCTATTTATGCGGCAAATATTGATTCATTATTTACATATTGCTGGCAAAAATTTTGAAAATTGCGCAATTTTTTTTTTTAAGTTAAAAAAGTTTTAGTATTAATTATTTAAATTATTGAATCTTTTGAAGGAATTTTTAATTTTTGGAAATGTATACATTTCTATATTACAGTAAGTCTAAACATTTTGTTTTTGTTGCCACATTAGCTTATTTAAAGTAATCATAAGAAAAAACAAGCGAAGTTAGAAAAAAAGGACACACATTTCCTTGCGTAGTCCAAAAGTTATGTTGGGTCTAATTGAACCAACAAAACTACATATAAAGTCTTGTTGGGTAAGCAGAACAGGTAGTCGTTTAAAGAAAATATACAGCTCCCTTGCGTCCGCTTAGTTCGGTACCTGGAAAGAATAAAAGGGTGGAGATAGAAGAAAATAAGATATTTAGAGAAAGAATAGTAAAATGAAGTAGACTTATCATGGTTTTTGGTGGAAATCGGATCCACAATACTCAAACTGGGGGCTAGTGAACTTTCCACTGATCTACCGAGCACCCTTTATATACGTATGCAAAGACATTTTTTTTTAAATGGCGCAAAATAAAAAAACATTTTTTATTATTTAATTTCTAAACGGCTTTTAACACTCCCGCTTATGATAAATAAAATTTTCATAACTAGCCTGTATCACCAGAAAAAAAATTATGTAAGTTTTAAAATAACTTTAGGTCAATTTGACCCAAAGAACTTAAAAGGTTTAAAAATAGCACATATTACTTTATCTAAAAAGCCTTAATCTATATGTCCCAATATTCGTTCTGATTAATATTAAAAATTTTACATATT